>JZKD02S0298465.1:75808-101286 GCA_000966675.3 Picea glauca | reverse complement strand
TTCTCCTGACAGAGTCTTCACACAACTCCTCCATAGGGAACTCCTTCAGCATGCAACTTCCTTATTGCATATACTTCACTATCTGTGATGGCCTCAACCTTGATTTAGCTTCAATTGTTTACTAAATATTCCATAAGGAATATAAAAATAGATCTTTGTCATGCATTCCAATTATGTATCCATGCATATTATGGTTTTGTTAACTTACATCCATTGTCTTCTTAACCATATACATATTGATAAGACTGTGTGTAGCTTCCATAGGTATATTTCATATCCCACTTACATCTTTATTTTAAAATCAATCAACACATGATTGTTCACAACCATTCTCATGTGACCCTCAAATGCAGTATCATTTTCCTCTTATCATGACAACAAAGCATCCTTTCTCGTCCACTCTTTCTTCTATTTATACTATTCTTTCTTGATGGAATAGAGCACATTCCCCTTAAGATATCATTCAAAATATAACTTTCATGACTCTTCAAAATGGATTCAACCATGAATCCATGGTATTCACTTAATCTTGGCAAGTGCAATTATTGCCTTACATATCACTCATCAAGGCAACCATATTGTGCCTTTAGTATACATTTATCCTTACATCATTCATGTGCATCACTTGTGCATTTAATATGTTTCATACCCAATTGGTATTAATATCATTCTTCATGTCAAGAAGCCTCACAATTCATTAACCCATGCACTCAAACACATACAAACCTAACCAAACATTCATCGTGCAAGCTCATTTCTTGCACCCCTTTCCATGTCATACATGCACATGAACATATCAGACTTCCATATCCTCCTCCAAGGATATTTATGACATACTTATGAAAAGCTTCATAGGGACACTCAACACTGAGCTTCCCTCTCAGTTGAGGGCTTGCAATCATTCACAAGATATCCACTTGGAAATTTAAAAAACATAGTCACAACTATGTTTCCCTTTCTATGCAATAACAGCTAGCAAGAAAATACTCTTGCCTCAACTTTCATGAAATAATTTCCCACTCATAAATATAGTATGGGAAATTATAACCATGCCCACGGTGATAAAAAAACCAATGTAGCTTCCATCTGTTCTTGATCAGCAAAAATTTCGATCAATGAAATCCTTTTCTAGATTCCCTTCACTAGGGTCCAACTATATATATATGGCTACCATCCACCACTGGATGTCAATATGACCCATTGGGATTATATAAGTGCCCCAACACTTCCTTTAGCACATCTAGGATCAACATTTAATCAATCATTTTACCTTAATTATAATAAATTTTTAATGTCTAATAACATTTGAGCTATTCCCTTAAATCCAAAATGTAATTTCAAGTTATGTTACTTACTAAGTGTTATAGTTCAGAAATACATAGTACATTTAGGTCATAATCAGTCTTAACCATTAGACCTAGAATTCTTCCTTCTGTTTAGCAACATTCAAGGATGGAGGCCACTCTCCTCCTCCCACAGGAACTCTGGAAGATTAGTTTCGTATCCACCAAGCAAGTGAGGTTGCTATGATTTCTCACTCAATCACTCTATATTTATACAACTCTGTTTATTAGCTTGATTAGAAAAATCCTACCCAACAATTCATGTACCTAGAAACAAAAATTCATTTCTCAGTTCCCTTCAAAACCTGAGAGCTATGCATGCTCTCCTTTTTTCAGAGAATGGTGACCAGACTCATTCCTTTGATCATGAGAGATTATACACATATACAATGTTTAACACTTCATTAAATAAGTAATTATTACTACTATGGATCCCTTCCATCCATTCACATCCAAGTATTGCTATTAGTTCTCATCATCATAATCCCACTCCTGTAGGATTGGCTATCATTTCCCAAAGAAATGATAGGCTTCCTTTGCCACAGGCTAGCATGATTCAATCTAGTTGCATAAAATACCAACTATATTTTGATTTACATCCTTCTATTAAAGGAATTTATGAAACAAATTTTCGTTTGGTAGTAATATTCTTAACATGCTCATCATAGCCTTGGTAACCCAATCTTATGTATGTACAACAACACATACGATTGCAGAGTGAATTCATAATCTTTTTTTGGAAACATTAGCAACCTATCGTGCAAATTTCGAAAACATCTATGAATAGTAAGAGATCTCATTCCTCTCTTCAGTAGAGATTTGACTAAGTTTCTCAAGAATGGGGTAAGATAGGGTGTTACCCCTTAAAGTGCTCCAAAATATTTTCATATGAATCATGCATGAGCGCAAGTAGGCCAAGTGTTGTTGTCATTCTCTGATACCAATTTGTAACACATCCAACCCCTAGATGCTCTTTTAAAGGGGTGGGGCATCTTAAATTCATTTTCCCTCAACTCTTTCTAGGTTCCTCTTTCTCCAAAGTGCAGGTTTTTCCAAACCCGTGTGGCTCTTTTTTGTCCCCTTTGAAAGATTTGAGCAACATGCAATGTATTTCCATGCTAGGCCCCTTCCTTGATATGAACTCGAGAGGTGACCCGACATCTACTCAAAGGGTTCTTCAGAACTTCAAGCTTCGGGAGTTTTCACTTCACCAATTGCCAATTCCTCCAAAATACGAATTGGTGAAGTTATGAATTGACGGGAGAGGGATCGAAGTCCCTTATCCTTTTCCAGATCAACAACCCACTGAAACTTCAGGCTCAGGCGCTTTAGCGAGTTCCAAAACTCCTCCCCTTAAGTCTTCCAAAGTTCCAATTTTTTGGATTGCACGATCTTTTGCCACATGTCCATTGAACAACAATGGTTCTCATTTACTTTGGGATGCTATGCTTCAGTCAATTCAAAAGAACTCACAAACGCAAACCTCTGAAGTGAAATCCTTCTAAAGTGCTAGATCCCCTGACACATGTCTTCCACCATGAACGGTCACAAGGTTGCCATACCTAGGAATGTTGTCACTTGACATGAGGGCCCCCATGTGCTATCAACATGATACACATGTCCCCATGATCGAACGATCAAGAGGGATCCTAAAGGATCCTTAGATTACTTCGCGACTTCATCTTTCGGGGGTTTTTGTGCTACCAAACCGATTTCCTCCCAAAGTGCTAAACATCAAGCTGACTATATTGTAGATATGACAGTTGGGATAACTCTCGGGAATCCTCAGATCTATGGCCCAGATTAACTTCGGGGGATTCACCTCATGTACGATGAATATATACAATTCACCAGACCTGTGAAGTTCGAAGGGCTAGAGGGATTAACATACATGTCCCTTATCTAGATCTGATGATCAGGAAGAGCTTCGGCTCCTCCCAAACTAGTCTCATCCATTCGTCTTCCAAACGAAAGGATCTTCCCTTTTCAGAATTGAATCTCGCTATCCTTCCTGAGCTTCGTCAACTCTAAATTACTCAGGCACTTTGCACTATTTATCTTGAACTTAACACTTAGAGGGATCCTTCCGCACACCCCTTGTTCTCATTCATGAACTCTGTGTGACATCCCCACAAATTAAATATTTTTGAAATTTAAAATTTGCTGGAAATTTATTCTGTTTTTAGTAAATTCGAATTTGGAAAAATTTTGCCATTTATGGCAATTTCGAATTTTGAATTTGGTAATTGTAATTAATTATTTTGACTGTTGGGCAAAGACCTGATTAGACCCAACTAACTATTTGACTATGACACTTGTATGGAAAAAAATATTTTATATTGATTGCAGGAGGACAAATGGAATAGCCATGTTAAATTTAGCTGACCATGAATCCATGAGTGGGGAACATGTTGGAACTACCTCTGGGCTGATTATTACAAGTGGAAAATCAGTGATTTGGCCATTGGTAGCCCCTGAAAATCAAGTATTTAGAAATCTACGAAAATTCCCAAGGGAGGGAAAAATACCTAAGCAAAATTGATAAATAGCATATGTGAGGAGGCAGGACGCTGCCAAGTATGCGGAGAAAAGGGACTATGGATTTTACTTGTTGTTATGAGCACTATGGAGTAAGTGTGAGGCAAGAGGATAACTAATAGAATTGTGGACATTGTTGAGGAGGATTCTTCCAAATTCGCCCTCATGGATTCATGGTTAGGCTAGGGGGTGAATCGGGCAAGAAATTTTGGCTACCTATTCTACGGTTGGGAGGAACGTGGGTATTCCCTTTTCCTTCCCACAAAACTAGTTCATATATGTTGATCCACTCCTTCTCTATTTTAAATAATCATTTCTACTAGTGATATGTATATGTTAATTCTATATTGAAGTAATTCCATGGGAGAAATATGTCGTGTCATAATCCATTTTTGTAATATGAAAAACTTGGTTTGTAATCATTTCACTGCTTTATGATGAAAGATCGATGACCATGTTGACCCTTCAAGATGTGAGGGTTCACTGTCAAGCGATGGCCACCTTAGCCTTTGCAATCCACCAAATATCATCAACACCTTCATTTGATTTTTCCTAAGGTCGAACGGGCAAGTTTTGTTCCCATAAATACTTGAATGATATTGTAATTCCGGACACAGAGGGTGAGATAGCTTGAAATCATTTCTTGAATTGATTTGGTTATTCCCTTTTTTGTAGGTTTGCTCTACGATTATGATTTTCTGTTATTGAGTTTGTAAATTCATTTTATTTCTTAATAAATTCATTTTTTGAGCAAACACAATAATTATTTGTTTTTACCAATTACGAACCCGATCATTTATTTATTTCGAGTTTATTTGTTGGAGCATGTGATTTTAAAAAGAGATTAAATACAAAATTGATATTTCAGCATTCGAGACTTGCTTGTTACATATATACGGAGTTCCTTTGCTTTACCAAACACCGAAACCCGAAATTGTTGGGCCCACACCCTAATCTGATTTTGCAATTCAACATTTCTTATTTCATTTTGTTTGTGCATCAGGTGTTCGTAAAACCTGAAATTCTGAACTCCAAAATCCCGAACACAGAAACCCCAAAGTGCTAGTCCCAAATTCCATTGACCTTTTTGCAATTTGGGAGTTGTTGTGTGTTGGTGTTTGGAATTTGAAAATCGCAAAAACCCGAACCCCAAAACCCCGAAGTGTTGGGCCCACAGTCTTTTCCCATTTCGCGATTCGGCAAACAACTTGGCCTTTTGTTTTTTTTGTGTTCGGCATTTGTAATTGTTGAAACCCGATTGACCTCTGTTTCTTTTTATAAAACTGTAGGAACATAGTAGGAATTATTTGTTATAGGAACAACTCGAATACTGTAATGAATGGATTGGTATAAATGATGGAGGATCTTCATCCGAGATAGAGGTAGAATAGACATAACAGATCATATTACAAGTCACTGTGTACAGGACATGACAAGTACATAAATTGTTGTATATGAAAGTATTAAACTAATTAAGAAGCTTTTTAGTGCAATTTTTCGAAGAGTTTTGCTTGCCTTGAGGTCATACATCTTTACGTATTCAAAATTTTGTAATTAGACTATTGTTTAATGGCATAAACCATAGAGAACAAGATGGGATCCTTCAAGTTAACTATGCTTGATGTGTAAGCTACTGCTGTGTAAGAATGAGACCCAAGTTAGGTATCTATACTTGCATGTTTATATTTTCGGTAAGTAAAGATGTAGGACCGTAGCACGTAACTGAGCTTTCCAATTATTAAACCAGAATCAAGATGAAACTATACCTATGATAGTGAATCGCTCTATATATATTTAGAGAAAGATAAAGGTATGTACATACTTATAGGTGGAATAAGTACAGATGTTAATGGAGAGTTAAAGCGAATTCCCTATAGTAAGAATGATAATATACGCCTTTATATGCACACATAGAAGACATTCAAAATACCTATTGTTCTAGCAGTCATGAAGATTCAACCTTACAATTAAAAGCATAATTAAATGTGCAGAATTGATTACTTTGAAAATACCAAACTCCTTGTCCTTCCAACTCCCGGTCGCCAAAACGAAGAAAAGGGATTAACGGTTCTAGATTGCTCTTAGCCTCCATCCACATGACCACCACTCTATGACCACACGCTTAATGTCAAAGCGCTACCGGCTTTTCGTGATTCACGATTTCACAATTCCGACTGCAACAATTCTAGATCCTTCGAACTCTCGGACCCTGAAATGCCGAAATCTTCCCCTTGAGAGATCAACGGTCCATATTCCTCTTGAACCAATGACCACGATCCCACTAGATCGATGATCCACAACCTTTCAAGATTTTCCCCGAACCTTGACCACTCGACACATGTCCTCCTTGAGGAACGGTGTCGATCATTTCGCCATTTCGCGAACCGATAGTTCACGATGTAGCGAATCCAAAATCACTCTCCACTCCAAACCTCAAACTCCAAAATAGTGAAATTCAACGCCTTAGAGTGTGGGAAGACACTCAGCCTTAATCTCTTCACTGCTCTGCAAGATACAACGACTCTTGCAACTTCGCTACTTCTCCCCAAAGAGTCTCCACCATTCATTTCAGTTGCTCTCTTGTGTGACCTCTCATATGTTAAACTCTGTGCACCCAGATCCTTTTGATCTAACAACAGTTGTGCACAACCCTGAGCTTTATCTCTCTAAACCTCAAAGGTTCCTTCGACCTAAGTTTAGATATTGCCTATATACATATAAGTATGTTGGAGTAGTTTGAGAGTTAAGGGAAGTGATAGAATTATGGACAAAATTTATCCACATAAGATTTTATGTTCGAAGTAAACTAGACTGGTGTAATAATGTCATTATGGACATAAATGGATCTTATCTTCTCTTAAATTCTAAGGTTACACGAAATTGAATTATGTCATAGAATTTATTTTTTTATGGTGAATTTGAGGTATATTACATATGGTATCAGAGAAAAGGCTACAACACTGGGCCTGAAGAGGGCCACATTAGTTACTTAGTATACATTTCGACGTATGTAAAACTAATAAATCTTGTGGCTTCAAAAAGAAATCCCTTTCTATTTTTTGTAAATTATGGAAAATCGGGAGGGGGAAGAAATCAAGATGGAAGGAAATCTGCAGCAAGGACCTTCGGGATATCCAAGACAGAACAGCGATGGAAGCTCACCTACGAAGGTGTTGGAAACAATGAGGAATCTTATTGTTGGATTCCAAGTTTTCAAGGCCGACAATGAAAAATTGAAGAAATCACAACATGAACAACAAGAGATAAATGAAGTTTTGTTGCATAGTATAGTAACCAAGAAAATCCCAAAAGACGATAATCATGATGAAGAAGTCAACAAAAGGGCCTCCAAGAATTATGGACCGGAAACAGAAAAATGAGACAGTTCGTCTGAAAGGACACCTTTAGCTGAGGACAAAACTATACCAAACAGAAAAAGAAAACAAGTATACCACCTTGAAGGAGAATTTAAAAAGATTAAACCAACTACCTTTGAGAGAGAATCTAGGACAGGAGAAGAAGCTGAGGCGTGGTTTTTGGACATCAAAAAATACTTCCAGATCTACAACTATTCCAGCAACATGAAGGTCAGAATGGCCATCTACAATCTAAAGGGGAAGGCCAACATTTGGTGGCAGGACCTGAAAATGGCTAAGGGACTAAAGAAGAAACAATTGGAATGGTCCAACTTTAAGAAGTATTTCAAGAAATAATACCTTTCTGAAAGCTATTATGAAAGGAAGACGAAAGAATTTTACGAGTTACGACTCAGACAGATCATGATGGAGGACCTTATAAATAAATTTTTGGAGCTACTAAGGTTTGTACCATACATCCGGGAGGATAAGGTAAAAATCCAGTGATTCTTAAGCTGTTTACCCCACGCCTATCGAGACAGAATTGAGTTTGACAGCCCCAAATCCTTGAGTAAGGTATTCAGAAAAGCATGAATGTTCTATGACTAGTATAAACAATGGGTAGAGTTTCCCAAGACCTGGAAGGATAAGAAGAAAGATCAAATGAACCAACGGAAGAAGGGATACCAGCCAGCTCCTTATCGGAATGGAGCAAAAAGTTTCCCAAGGAGGGATTTTCACTCCAATCATATGAATACACAAGGTAGTGGTAAACCGATAAACCTAGGAACAAAGAAGTTTGGGGAAAACTCCCGCGAGCCATTAAAGTGTTGGGAGTGTGGAGAGCCTCATCTAAGGAGGAACTGTCCATGTTTAATTGCAGCAAATGGAATTGTTGTTCACAATTTACAGGAAGCCTCGACAGTGGGAGATGTGGGCATAAGTTTGCATCGGATAAATGCATCCATAGATGGTCGACACGCTGACCACTAGTCCTTGGTGGTAGAAATCGAAGGTAAAATCAATGGCACTCAAATTTCTATTTTAATTGACCTTGGATCTATGTTAAGTTATATTACATCTGATGTAGTAGAGTCGAATAAAATTAAGAAACTGAAGAACGCAAAATCATTGCTTGTACAACTAGAAACAGGTATGAAAAGGAAAGTAGTTGACTTTATTTTTGATTTTGAGTTCAGCTTAGATGGTCAAAAGATAAGGACCAATCTGAACATCCTACCACTAGGATCTTATGACATGATTATCAGGATGGATTGGTTGGAACAACACAAAGCAGTACTAGACTATTATACAAACATACTTAGCTATAAAGATAATTTTGGCACTGTTAGAACAACCCAAGGCATACCAAAACCTGTATCAGTCAGACAAGTTTCAGCGATGCAACTCAAGAAATGTATTAGAAAGGGATGTCAATTTTACGCCATCCAAGTGACAAATCTATTAGAAAAAGAAGATAAACCCAAGTTAGAAGACTTTGTTGTCCTACATGAATTCAGAGACATGTTTGTGGATGAGATACTAGAATTACCTCCTAGAAGGGAAATAGATTTCTCCATAGACTTACTACTTGGATCAACCCCTATCTCAAAAGAACCCTACTGAATGAGTCTACCAGAACTAACAGAATTGAAAATACAATTACAGGAATTGTTGGACAAAGAGTATATCAGACTGAGTGTCTCACCATGGGGAGCACTGATCCTCTTTGTGAAAAAGAAAGACAATACTCTAAGACTATGTATTGATATAGAAAATTGAACAAAATGACCATTAAGAACAAATATCCCTTACAATCCGGTTATCATCAAGTTAGGATGAAGGACGAGGACATAAACAAAACAAATTTTCAAACAAGATACAGACATTATGAGTTTGTAGTCATTCCTTTCAGACTCACTAACACACCAGCCACATTTATGTGCTTGATGAACAACATTTTCAGTCAGTACTTATACAAGTTCGTAGTAGTATTTATTGACGATATTATGGTCTATTCTAAAATGGAGGAGGAACATGATGAACGCTTAAGAATAGTTCTGCAAACATTAGGGAAACACAAACTATATGCAAAATTCAACAAATGTGACTTTTATCAAAAAGATATACAATATTTAGGACATGTCATTTCCTCATAAGGTATTGTCATAGACCCGGAAAAGATAAAATCCATTATGGAATGTCCAGTACCTAAAGATGTGGCAGATATCTGGTCATTCATGGGAATCATTGAATATTATCACAGATTTATAGAACGGTTTTCCAAGATAGCCTACCCTATCACGTCACTACAAAAGAAAGGAACCAAGTTTAACTGGTCACAAAAGTGTCAAGATAGATTTAACAAGATGAAAGAATTATTGACATTGGCACCCATTTTGAAGGTAGCAGACCCAGATAAAGACTTCACAGTTTGTGTTGATTCAAGTAAAGAGGGACTAGGTGGTGTCCTAACTCAGGAAGGGCACGTGATTTGTTACGAGTCCCAAAAATTAAAATAACATGAGTGAAATTATGTCACTCATGACTTAGAATTGGCAACAATAATACATGCCTTAAAAATGTGGTGACACTATATAATGGGCAGAAAATTCCTACTATTGATGGATAATAGCGGGGTGAAATATATGTTTAACCAACCAGATCTTAATGCAAGACAAGCAAGGTGGCTAGCCTTCTTGAGTGAATTCAACTTCGGGGTCACACATATCAAGGGTAAGGAAAATAAAGTAGCAGACGCTTTAAGCAGAAGAGTCCATGGGTTATTTGAGATAAACATCAGCAGGGCAGAAAGTGATCTGGAACAAAGAATAAGGACGACGTGTATTAACGACAGAAATTACACTAAGATAATGACAGAATTACAAAACAGGACCACCAACTCTAACAAACCAGATCTAATCATCGAAAAGAAAGAACTATTGCAACTTAAAAATAGACTTTACATACCAGATTCAGCAGAATTGGAATCAACAATTTTGGACAAAGTGCATAAGAAACCGTATTCTGGCCATCCAGGTTACCAGAAAAAAATAAGAGCACTTAGAAAACTATTTTTTTGTCCTAGTATGAAGGGAGAAACAACAAAATACTTGGCTAGGTGCCAAGATTATTAGCAGGTTACGATCGAGCACCAGCATCCAACTGGCCTATTACAACCATTACCAATACTAGAATGGAAATGGGAGACTATATCACTGGACTTTATAATAGGTTTTCCTAAAACTCAGAAACAGAATGATTCTATCATGGTTGTAATCAATAAACTCAGTAAGTCTACACACATTATTCCTGTAAAATCTACTTTTAAAGCTATAAACAAGGTTAAAATATTCATGAAAGAAATTTTTAGACTGCATGGTATTCCTAAAATGGTGATTTCAGATAGAGACGTAAAATTTACATCTGATTTTTGGAAGGAATTGTTTGCAGGGCTAAACACTAACTTGAATTTCAGTACAAGCTATCATCCACAAACGGATGGAAAGACCAAAAGGACAAACCAAATCATAGAGGATATGCTTCACATGTACGTAAGACAAACCCAAGCAAGTGGGAAGACTACCTGCACTTGGTAGAATTTGCATATAACAATGGGTACCAAACTTTGACTAAGTTGAGCCCTTTTGAAATAATATATGGCAGAAAGTGTACGACTCCAATTAGCTGGGATAACCCAGCTGATAGACTCATGACTGGACTAGAGATGCTCCAAGAAATGGAGAACATGGAAAGAAAGGTACAACAGAACTTGAAAGAAGCACAGGACAGACAAAAGAGCTATGCAGATCAGAAAAGAAGAGACTTGGAATTTCAAGTAGGAGACCATGTTTATTTGAAGGTCAAAGCCCTAAAGAGCTGGTTGAAGTTAGGGAATTATGCCAAGCTGGCACCCAGGTTTTGTGGGCCCTTTGAGATACTATCCCAAATTGGACCCATAGCATATCAACTTGCACTTCCAACTAATCTAAGAATTCATAATGTATTTTGATGTTTCATTGCTGAAAATGTATATTCATGACCCTACTCATAGGATTGATTGGAACTTGGTGCAGGTGTAACCCGAAGGACAGTTTCATGTCGAACCCCTGCACATTCTGGACCGAAGAGAAATAGCACTTCGCAACAGAGCCATCGCTCAGGTAAAGGTGCAATGGAAGCACTTTAGTCCTGAGGAGGCCACTTGGGAGTTGGAGGGAGATTTGTAGAAATCTCATCCAATCCTATTCTATGAAAGGAACGAACACTAAGGACAATGTTTTATTGAAGGGGGAAAGGATGTGACATCCCCAAAATTAAAATATTTTTGAAATTTAAAATTTGCTGGAAATTTATTCCGTTTTTAGTAAATTCGAATTTGGAATTTTTTTCTCATTTATGGAAATTACGAATTTCGAATTTGATAATTGTAATTAATTATTTTGACTGTTGGGAAGAGACTTGATTAGACCCAACTAACTATTTGACTACGACACTTGTATGGAAATGGAATATTTTATATTGATTGCAGGAGGACAAATGGAACAACCATGTTAAATTTAGATGACCATGACTCCATGAGTGGGGAACATGTTGGAACTACCTCTAGGACGATTATTACAAGTGGAAAATTAGTGATTTGGCCATTGACAGCCCCTGAAAATCAGGGATTTGGAAAGATGGGAAAATTCCCAAGGGAGGGAAAAAGACCTAGGAAAAATTGATAAATAGCATATGTGAGGAGGCAGGACGCTGCCAAGTATGCGGAGAAAAGGGACTATGGATTTTCCTTGTTGTTATGAGCACTGCTGAGTAAGTGTGAGGCAAGAGGATAACTGTTGGAATTGTGGACATTGTTGAGGAGGAGTCTTCCAAATTCCCCCTCATGGATTCATGGTCAGGCTAGGGGGTGAATTTGGCAAGAAATTTTGGCTGCCTATTCTACGGTTGGGAGGATTGTGGTTGTTCCCTTTGCCTTCCCACAAAATTGGTTTTCATACACTCCTTATTTGTTTTAAATAATCATTTATACTGTTGATATGTATATGTTAATTATATATTGAAGTACTTCCATGGGAGAAATCTGTTGTGTCATAATCCATTTCTTTAATAGGAAAAACATTTTTGTTTGTAATCATTTCACCACTTTATGACAGCAAATTGGTGGCTATCTTGACCTTCAAGACGTGAGGGTTCACTATCAAGTGATGGCTGCCTTAGCCTTTGCAGGCCACCAAATACCATCATCGCCCTAATTTAATTTTTCCTAAGGTCGAAGGGGCAAGTTTTGTTCCCATAAATACTTGAATCATATTGTAATTCTGGACACAGAGGGTGATATAGCTTCAAATAATTTCCTGAATTGATTTGGTTATTCTCTGTTTCGGAGGTTTGCTCTTTGATTATGATTTTCTATTATTGAGTTTGTAAACTCATTTTATTTCTTGATAAATTCATTTTTTGAGCAAACACAATAATTATTTGTTTTTACCAATTACAAACACGGTCATTTATTTATTCCGAGTTTATTTGTTGGAGCGTGTGATTTTAAAAAGAGATTAAATACAAAATTGATATTTCGGCATTCAGGACTTGCTTGTTACATATATGCAGAGTTCCTTTGCTTTACCAAACACCGAAACCCGAAATTGTTGGCCCACACCCTAATCTGATTTCGCAATTCAACATTTCTTCTTTCATTTTGTTTGTGTGTCAGGTGTTCGTAAACCCCAAAATTCTTAACCCCGAAATACCGAACCTTGAAACCCCAAAGTGCTGGTCCCACATTCCATTCACCTTTTTGCAATTCAGGAGTTGCTGTGTGTTGGTGTTTGGCATTTGAAAATCGCGAAAACCCGAACCCCGAAACCCTGAATTACTAGTCCCATAGTCTTTCCGCATTTCGCGATTCAGCAAACAGTGTGGTCTTTTGTTTTTTTTTGTGTTCGACATTTGTAATCGCTGAAACCTGATTGACCTATGTTTTTTTTTATAAAACTGTAGGAACATATTAGGAATTATTTTTTATAGGAACAACTCGAATATTGTAATGAATGGACTGGTAGAAACGATGGAGGATCTTCATCTAGGATAGAGGTAGAATAGAAATAATAGATCATATTACAAGTCACTGTGTACAGGTCATGACAAGTACATAAATTGTTGTATATGAAAATATTAAACTAATTAAGCATATTTTTAGGGCGATTTTTCTAAGAGTTCTGCTTGGCTTGAGGTCAAACATCTTTAAGTATTCGAAATTTTGTAATTAGACTATTGTTTAATGGCATAAACCATAGAGAACAAGATGGGATCCTTCGAGTTAACTATGTTTGATATGTAAGCTACTAGTGTGTAAGAATGAGACCCAAGTTAGGTAGATATACTT
Source organism: Picea glauca (assembly GCA_000966675.3). Classification (NCBI taxonomy): domain Eukaryota; kingdom Viridiplantae; phylum Streptophyta; class Pinopsida; order Pinales; family Pinaceae; genus Picea; species Picea glauca. The sequence goes on along the minus strand of JZKD02S0298465.1, from coordinate 87,661 downwards.
GCATGTTTATATTTTCGGTAAGTAAAGATGAAGGACCGTAGCACGTAATTGAGCTTTCCAATTATTAAACCAAAATCAAGATGAAACTATACCTATGACAGTGAATTGATCTATATATATTTAGAGAAAGCTATAGGTATGTACATACTTATAGGTGGAAATAACTATAGATGTTAATGGAGAGTTAAAGTGAATTCCCTACAGTAAGAATGATAATATACACCTTTATATGTGCAGATAACAGATAGTCAAAATACCTATTGTTCTAGAAGTCATGAAGATCCAACGTTGCAATTAAAAGCATAATTAAATGTGCAGAATTGATTACTTTGACAATCCCAGACTCATTGTCCTTCCAACTCCCGGTCATTGAAATGTCGAAAAGGGCTTAATAGTTCTGGATCGCTCTTAGCCTCCGTCCATGTGACCACCACTCTATGACCATGTTCTTAACATCAAAGCGCTACAGTCTTTTCATGATTCATGATTTTGGCTACAACGATTCTAGGTCCTTTGAACTCCCAGACCCCAAAATGCCGAAATCTCCCCCGTGAGAGATCAACGTTCCATATTCCTCTTGAACTGACGACCACGATCCCACTAGATCAACAATCCACAACCTTTTAGGATTTTCCCCGAACCTTGACCACTCGCCATGTTTCCTCCTTGAGGAACGATGTCGATCGTTTCGCAATTTTGTGAACCTGGAGTTCACGATGCAACGACTCCAAAATCACTTGCTGCTCCAAATCCCAAACTCTGAAATAGAAAAATTCACCGCCTTAGAGTGTGGGAAGACACTCGACCTTAATCTCCTCGCTTCTCTACAATATCCAACGACTCTCACAACCTTTCTACTTCTCCCCGAAGTGTCTCCACCATTCATTTCAACTGCTCTCATGTGCGAGATCTCAGAGGTTAAACTCTATGCGCCCAGATCCTTTTGATCTAATGACAGTTGTGCACAACCCTAAGATTTATCTCTTTGAACCTCAAATTTTCCTTTGACCTAAGTTTACATATTGCCTATATCCATATAAGTATGTTGGAGTAGTTTGAGAGTTAAGGGAAGTGATAGAATTATGGACAGAATTTATCCACATAAGCTTTTCTATTCGAAGTAAACTAGACTAGTGTAATAATGTCATTATGGAAAGAAATGAATCTTACCTTCTCTTAAATTCTAAGCTTACACGAAATTGAATTATGTCATAGAAATTTTTTTTTATGGTGAATTTGAGGTACATTACACTCTATAACTTAAGAGGTTATTGATCTCTTCCCACCTCACATATAGCCCGTGCATAAATGCACTGCCTCTCCTGAGCTTAACAAACTCCTTCCTCCAGAAGACTCAAAACGACTGGGAGAGTCGACATGAACTTATGAGTAAAAGTCATGTCTGAACCATATAATTTATTACTTTCCTAAATACATATTCAAGAATAAATAAAAGTGATACAGTATAACCATTATGAAAACATGCGCATCCCTGAAACATTCATAGGATATCCAACCTTAATCTATAGTTATAGTCCAATTACACACGATATGAGAATACTTAACTATTAGAGGTTGCAACCAACTAACTGACTATGGGTGTTTGCCTTTCCACCCAACCATAGGCTTAGAAGCATTCATTCTTAGCACTCTATCCACCCCTGTTCCAAGCCATGATATCACAAGGGAATTTATGCCAATTCTCAATGATCCTTTCTCTTTCACATCTTCTGCGAGATTTATCAGATGATTCCCCAACATTAAGCTCACAACTTTCTGCTCAGGTCCCGTTCTCTACATACTCTCAGATATTGATCCCTCTATCATGGCCTCAACGAGGCTTATCATATACTTTGTTAGCATCAAACTCATGGCCTTCTCTTTGTTCTTAGTACCAAAGATTCTCACATTCTCCACTCTTCTCTTTATTCCCTTACATTCCTTTCACTCACATTTTTCCTTGAGAGGGTTATCCTTCCTATCGGGTTCCTTCTGTAAGAAGGAAACTCGGGTCAGTCTAAGTCTGTAGGACCCTGTGGTACTTTGGGCTGACATTTCGCAGCTAGACCATGCTTCCATTCATGGGGGTGGTTGATGGTTCAACCAATGGTCCTTTGTTCATTAACTGATTTCTCTCCTTGGGATCCGAAGGAGGTTTATTATCCTCATCGAAGGGAAATTTGGGTTCATTCGACATAATGATCCCTCTCTTATAGTTTTCACATTCTTTCCTCTAGTGATATCATGGCCAGTACTTTCAAGGCTTCACCCCCACATTCAGTTCTTTGGATATTCAAACAATAATACATTTACATTGTTCATATGCCATATCGTGGTAATCCTAATTAATGATTAATTATAAGTTGGGGGAAATAGGGGTCTTACAGTAACCCCTGTTGGTACCCCTTCTAGTCTTATCACATCAGACAAATCCTATATATGAATCAACCTAGATATCCTAAATCCCTCCATAGATAAAAAAATTGGTTTCCTGACTATTATAGTGCCACTCAGAACAACACTTGGGAAGATACTCTCTAGTACCTAGGTAGTCAAGTAGTACAGTTAAGGGCACGGTCTAGACTCCTTAGTTGGTTCCCTGAGATATTGGTTCGACTACTACTGTTGGACCTTGCAGATATATCAGAGAGCTATAGCATAGGGAAAACCCTTGTTTGTAGAAACCCTGAAGACCCTAACCCTTGGGATGGAAACAAAAACATAACAAATAACATCTATTGTCGTGCAACTTTACCTCTTGTATTCTGGTTGCAAAATTACCACATATTTTTCTTGTTACGAATTTGGGACTTTCAACACTGCAATATTCTTTAGATCAAACTATAACTCTATAGGAGTAATATATATATATATATATATAGTTTGGGGTATTCCCACACTCTTATTTGAGACCTATCCCATTTCATTCCTCTTTTCCTCCCAATCATAGTGACACCTATAATTTTTCATCCTTTTTTCTCTTGTGGTTTTGCTCCCCTTTCGACCCCCTTATTAGGGACCTATCTCATTGGATTCTCCTTTTCACCCTCATAGTTTCCATGCCTATCATTTTAAACTCTTTCTTTCACCTTGTGGACCCACCCCTCTTTTAATCATGGTTCCCACTCGCTAAGAAGAAACCAATCAGAAACTAAGTATTGATCTGGCTCCCCTTCAAGACAAAGCAAACAAGGAAATTATGGCCTATCATGAAAAAATAAACATCATCCAAGACCATATCCATAGAACCATTAGTGAAGTCAAATACCATCTAGGTCATTCCATCCTCCACCAATTCATGACCAAATTCCAAGCTACATCCTCCTCTAGCCCCCCTCTCAATATTGAAGGTGTTGAATACAATCAACCTCTCCCTTATCATTCCAATTACCTACCTCGTGACCCCCATATTACCATAGACGAGGTCAACAAATTTGATGGGTCAGATCTACAAGACCGAGTTACTCAAATGGAATATTGTTTCTCCCTAGATGGTATCACCAATGAGTTAACCAAGCTTCGTTATGAAATTATCTATTTGGATCCATAAACATGGAAATGGAGGCAATGGTGTCATAATGCATGCCAAGGGTATGCTTCTTGATCAAATTTTGTTGTTGGGATGTATGAACGCTTTGATATGGACAGACACCATTTAGTACATATAACCAATATGAAACAATCTGGCATAGTAGAAGATTTTATAGTTTTCTTTGAGCACTTGAATTTCAGAATAGAGGGAGTGATATTGGATTTCTTTAGGTAATTATTTATCAGTGGCCTCAAGGATGAAATTCATGATGAGGTTAGCATGGCTCACCCCTCAACTTGGTTGAAAGCCACTAAGCATGCCAAGGATGCACAACAGGTCATTTTGGCCCAAAGCAAAAAACCCACTTTTGTTCCCCACCCTAAACCCAACCCACAAGCTCCTTATTCCGCTCCTCTGAAGGTCCAAAAGTTAACATGGGAATAAATGGTTGAGTGAAAACTCAAAGTTATTTTCTATAATTGTGATGAAAAATATTTCCCTAGGCATAAGTGTAAGGAATAAAATATTTTTATGGACATTTCAGAGGATGTTGTTGAAGAAGAAGATGAATTTACCCATGTTGAAGAGATACTCCTTCCTGCTACTACTACTCCACCTGATGACTTATCAGAAGTTGAACCACTGATTTTATTACATTCCCTCATGGGATTCTCTATTCCTCAAACACTCAAGAGCATTGGTTGTATTAAGGATCGAAAATTCATCATCCTTGTTGATAATGGAAGAACCCATAATTTTATTCATTGCCACATTTCCCAGGAAATCAATTACTATATTCTTGTCGTCAACAATTTTCAAATCATGATAGCTAATGTTAGTTCCATGAAATATGGTGGGCATTTTGAAAATGTGCATCTTCAAATTGGGTAGTACCATTTGAAATATCATATTTGTTCCATCGATATGGGCGGTTGTGACATTATGATAGGTTTTGAATGGTTACATACTTTGGGCCCCATTCTCATGGATTTTAAGAAATTAACCATGCAATTCCAATAATAGGGACAAAAATATTGATTTCAAGGCATCACACCAGGTTCTCGTGAGATCACCAATTCCCATCGCATGGAAAATCTTCTCAAAAAAGTTCATTCAGGTATTATCACCCAACTCCATTCTATTCAAGCAATTGAGACACCCTCTATGCATCCTGATCTCCAATATCTCATCTACAAACGCCAAGTTGTTTATTCCACTCTTGAAGGAATTCCCCTTTCCTGTGGTGTTCATGATCATTCCATTCCACTTATCCTTGGTATTCTGCCTCCCAATTTTCACCCTTATCATCATCTCTTTTCCAAAAATAATGAAATTGAAAAAATCATGCAAGAATTGCTTGAAGCGGGTGTTATTCGTCCTAGTACAAGCCCCTATTATTGTCCCGTGGTCATGGTACTCAAGAAACAAGGTACTTGGCGTATGTGTATAGAATTTCATGCCCTCAATAAACTCACCATCAAAGATAAGTTTCATGTTCCTATCATTGATGACCTCTTGGATGAATTGAGCAGTGCCCAATATTTTACTAAACTTGATCTTTGATATGGGTGCCACCAGATCTGTATGAAAAAAAAAATACATTCCCAAGACTGTCTTTCGATCTCATGAGGTTCACTATGAGTTCTTGGTCATTCCCTTTCACCTTTTTAATTCCCCATCGACCTTCCAAAGTCTCATGAATTGTGTCTTTCATCCTCTTCTCTATCATTTTGTCTTAGTTTTCCTTGATGATATTCTCATCTATAGTAAAACTTGGACAATCCATCTTGTCCATGTGGATCGAGTTCTACATCTCCTCTCTCAACATAAACATTTCCCTAAACAATATAAATGTTCCTTTGGATCCTCATAAGTGGAGTACTTGGGTCATATTGTTGGCAAGGATGGTGTAAGGGTGGATCCTAAGAAAATTGAATCTATGCAGGATTGGCCTTTCCCTAAAACTCTTAAGAGATTGCACGGATTTTTAGGTTTAACAGGTTATTATTGCAAGTTTGTTAAGAATTATGAAAAAATTGCAACACCTCTCATGACTCTCCTTAAAAATAATTCCTTCAACTAGACTCCAACAATTGATAAATCCTTCCATGCCTTTAAAGTGGCTATGTGCATGATGTTGGTCTTGGATCTTCCATAATTCACCAAGATTTTTGTCTTGGAATGTGATGCTTCTGGAAAAGGAATCACAACAGTCCTCATTCAAGAGGGTAGGCCTTTGGCCTTCACCAAAAAACAAATTCCAAACAGACATTTGGGCCAATCAATCTATGAAAAGGAAATGTTGGCTATTCTACATGTAGTGGATCTCCAGTGTCCTTATCTATTGGGGAAACACTTCCAGATTAAAATTGATCGCCAGAGCCTCAAGTATTTTCTGGAAAAAATAATTTCCTCCCCGAAGAAATAAAAATGGGTAACAAATATATTCGGCTATGATTATGATATAATTTACAAGAATGGAAAATGAAATGTTGTGGCTGATTCTCTTTACCGAAAAAATGAAGAAGAAGGGTCCCTCTTTTCCCTCTCTTTTGTTGTACCATATTGTCTCTAAGATGCTCATTGGGAATGGTTATCAGATCCCAAAATCTCTCACCTCATCTAACAATTGGAAGAAAATTCTCTAGCTTCTCTAGGGTACTCTTGGCATAATAATGAGATTCTCTACAAAGGTCTTCCTTATTTAAGCAACCTATTGTAAATTAAATCCACAATTATTTCTGAGTTTCATGCTTCACCTTCAGATGGGAATTGATGGGTTACTAAAACCTATGAAATGATCAAACACTATTTTTTCTCAGATGATATGAAACATAACATCCTTAATTTTATTGTTGAATGTGATGTTTTTCAACACAACAAGGGAGAAACACTCAAAGCCCCATGAACACTCCAACCCTTTCCAATTCCCCCTTTTATCTGATGGGATATTTCTATGGATTTTATTCTAGGCCTACCTAAATATTGAAATAATATAGTCATAATGGTTGTGGATGATTCTCTTTCCAAATATGCTCATTTTTGTGCTCTACAAATTCCCTTCACCACATCCACAGTGGCTCAAGTTTTCATGGATAACATCTTCAAACTTCATGGCATGCCTCATTGTATTTTCTATGACCCATATCCTACTTTTGCCAACAATTTGTGGCAAGAATTGTTCAGGATACAAGGAACCCAACTGCATCTCATCATTTCCTATCATCCCTAGGCTGATGGAAAAATGGAAGTTGTCAACAAGTGTTTAGAAACATATTTTAGGTTTTTTTCATCTGAGAGGAAAAATTAGTGGGATCAATGTTTACCCCTAGTTGAATGGTGGTACAACACTTCTTACCATAAAACTACTCACATGACTCCTTTTGAAGCAGTATATTGAAAAAAACCACCTTCAGTTCTCTCATACACGCCCAGTGTCTCAAAGGTTTAGGAGGTTGACCAAAATCTTATAGCTAGAGAGACTATTCCTTGTACCCTAAAAGATAATTTGGTCATGGATCATAATGGAATGAAGCAAAAATAAGATCAAGGTCGCTCAAAATGTCAATTTGATGAAGGGGAAAATGTGTTCCTTCAACTACAACCTTATAAGAAGACTTCACTTAAGGATGACCATTGTCAAAAACTTGCACCCAATTTTTATTGTCCTTATACATTTCTAAAGCAAGTGGTACAAGTGGCCTATTAGTTATCTTTTCTGAGTCATTTTAAGATCCATCATATTTTTCATGTATCATGATTAAATAAGGTGATTGGAACTGAGTGCCAAACCCAAACGAATCTTCCTGAGTTGGATGAAGAAGGTGCCATCTGGTTGTAGCCACAGTTAGTATTGGACCAACATTAGAGTTGTCTCTGTCAGTGCACCATCCAGGAAGTGTTAGTACAATGGAAATATATAACTCTAACATATGCCACCTAAGTGCCAACTACCATTCTGCAACTATTTCCTCATCTCAAGCCTTGAGGAGAAGGATATTTTTTAAGGAGGGAACATTAGAAACCTAACCTCCCTAAGCCCTCATGTAGGTAGAATAATATATTTTCCATGTAATAAAGACCAATATTAATAAGGTCTAGTAATAAGGAAGAAGAAGTCAAATTTAAGAAGACCTAACAAAAGCTTCCATTTATAGAAGGTCTTCCTCTAGATTGTTCTTTTGGTAGATAGATTTAGTATAAATAGAAGTCGAGGGCATGTTAATTATTGTATTGAGAATAATTGTAATGTATTGTTTCTCTGTTGGAGGTTTCCCCCTCGAAGAGGCAAGTGAACATTGTTTCCTATCAATAAAGATATTATTTTGGTGTTGTGGTTTCATATATTGTGTTCTTTCGTTGTTATTCTTTGGAGTATTTCTATTTTTCTGCTATTATATTAGATTTGGTACCTTACACTATTGGGCCTTACATTATTTAACATTCCCCCAATCTAATTTAATAACACCAGGAATAGCTCAATTTTATTCATAACTTGGAAGTGTAAGCCTATATGGATAATTTTTATTTTGATCTCCTTTGGTCATGATCTTGTTGGTTTTGTGTTTGGATTGTATGTTTATTTATTTTGGATGGAAAAGCTATCGAGTAGAGAGACTAGTTTCACACTCATTGACATTTCATTTTCTCAATATTCTATGTGATAAATAATTTGAAGGAAGTTAAAATAATAATTTGTTTTCTTGGAGAAATATTGGAAACTTTATGATATTAGTTTCATGGATTTTTTGATCATGCCAAACATAAACTTATTAGAAATCATATTTTACTCACTTCATTCAATTATGGTTTCTAATTATATATTTCATTTATAATGAGGGAATCAATCAATCTAGGTTGTGATATGAGATTATTTGTACCTGATCATAGTGTATCAATTTCTCCCATTTCCATCTTCATTTCCTCCTACCTCTCATAAGGTTCAAGATAATCATATAGAGATTTCAAATTATTATCATTATTGACAAGAGAAAATAATAGATTAGTGTGAAATATGGGTTGTTTTCAAATAATATTTTGTTATCTTTGGTGGCTCTGAATGTCAATTTGCAGAAGGGGATCAGGTGTTTCTTCGACTGCAACCTTACAAGAAAAATTCCCTCAAGGTCGAGCATTGTCAGAAGATAGCACCCAAATTTTATGGTCCTTATACTATGCTCAAGCATGTGGGACAAGTTGCCTATCAGTTAGTTTTTCCCAACAATTCGAAGCTACATCCTATTTTTCATGTTTCATGCTTAAAGAAGGGGATTGGAGCTAAGTGCCAAATTCAAACCAACCTTCCAGAGTTAGCTGAATAAGGATCCATTTGGCTACAGCCATAAGTCATTTTGGACCAGTGTGAGTGTCACATACGTCAAAGAACTATCAAGGAAGCGCTAGTATAGTGGAAAGATACAACTCCAACAGACGCCACTTGAGAACCAGCTACCATTCTGCAGCAATTTCCTCATCTCAAGCCTTGAGGACAAGGTTGTTTTTAAGGGGGCGGACATGTTAGGGTCCTAACCCACACATAGGTAGAACAATATATTTGGATGTAATAAAGGTCAATTTTAATAAGGCCTTTCAATAAAATAGAATAAGGCAAATGTAAGAATACCTAATAGAAGCTTCCTCTTTTAGAAGGATCTTCCTCTAGATGCTTCTTTTTAGTATAAATAGGAGACGAGGGTATGAGAACCCTAGCTTGGATATTATTGTAATAGAGCTCTGATCAACTGGAGGTTTCCCCCTTGAAGAGGCCCGTGAACATTTCTTTCAGATTCAAAGTGCTATTTATGTTGTTATTCTTATATCATTTCAATGTTACTGTGGTGAATGTTCTGGTTATATTGTTGTTATTCTACAATTACTAGCATTTTATTTCAGTTTTGCATACATTTTATATCTGGTATATTACAGTTTGAGAAATAAAAATTCCTTATTTTATTTGACGTATCTAAAGACCCAGAAAGAATGATAGTTATCCAAGTAATGACATTTCAAATTCATTATGCATATCCTTTGCAAATTTATGGCCTAACCTCTCATCAATACTTCCAAAAATAATATCATCAATATAAATTTCAATTAATAAAATACCATCTTGAGTTAACTTGATGTATAGGTTGTTGTCTACACTTCCTTTTCTGAACCCTACCTATTGTAGATATTTATCTACTATAGGGTACCATGCTCTAGGAACCCGCTGTTTGATGTATACTTCTTCTTCAACTTCCCCATTCAGAAAAGATGATTTCACATCCATATTTGTTCATAATGTTCAAGACTATGCTACACAATTTTCCATAATTTTGACTCATATGTCACTATATTATCATAAAGTACTACTACAACTGATTAATTTATCATATTGTACTTCTGCTAACTGAATGCTCTGAATCTGTCTACTCAAATTATGCAAGCTAATGAAAGGATGGTTCTCTGGTCTATCTTAGATACCGCATAGACTCCCCATGTCTATTATTCATATTATCTGGGAGTATCTAATCTGGATGTCTTAGAACAATTCCTTCTCTGAAGTGTCTTTATCATCATCTTCATTAGTAGATTCATCATCTTTGTGAGCTATGACTTATTTCTTTATTTCTATGGATTCATCTTTCACTACAATGCCTGAATGTACAATCTCTTGAACTTGTTCTATATTTACATGTCCTTTTCTTTTAGTTGTTTTCCAAATCTTTATGTATCCGGGATATTTCCTTTTCTCTTTAGAATTTTCTTCATCTCGTTTTATTTTCAATCTTGCGATATCTAGGACCTGGTCTTTGTTCGTCTGTTCTTTGTGTTTTAAACAACCACTATACACATACCAATAACGCTTATTTTTATTATATTGTAGAGTGAGTGTGCATTCTTCATTGCTATATTGATTATGCTTTCTTATCCATGTTCTCTTCTAAGGCTCCTGTCTGTGACTGTTTTTTTCAGTTGTGGTTCTCTAGGATGGACTACCATTCTACAATATTTGGCCACATGTTCGAAGTTATTGCACTTGGATCATTCCACTTCAGTGCTCAAAGATTCAAACCTATTGTAGCTTCCTCTCTGTGTTTCACTAGGACTTCTTGGATAACCATTTTGTGTATGAATTTAAAATTTCTTTATGTTCCTTCAATTATCTCTGCAATTTACATCTTTATGTCCAAACTTATTACATGCATAACATAAACCCAAAAATATAGTTTCATACCTGGGAATTGAAGATATTTTGAAAGGAGTTACTCTTATGAATCCTTCTTCTTCCTGAGGCCTATTTGTGTATGTCGATCATTGATTATGAAATCTAAATCTTCTCGGTGGAGGAGTGTTCCTGTAATCTTCCTTCGGTATTCCTATCCCCTTTGATTATTTCTGCATAAATTTTTCGATATGTTTTTTGTTCTATTGCTTTTGATCTTGATCCATTTTTGTTGGAAGATTGGTTGTTGTCACTGATGTTAACCCTAGTCATGGGTTTTCGACTGCAAGATTGATGAAGGTATTTGGACATGAAGGAAAATGCACATGAAGATACAACATGCATGGATGGATAATATACATCATGTTGTTTCCAGTGGTATGTGGCACGTCATGTGGATCATTATGGTTGAGGAGAAATAAATTTCTGAAGATGACAAAGTGAATTGTACTTGTAGGCCCTGAAGATAATTAAAGAAAATAATTATAAAATAAGAAAGTGTGGGGTTGGCCCTAATGTTAAAAGGAAGTGACATAAATGGTATAAATAAACATCATTATACATTCATTTGATAAAAGTCGAATTTCAGAGGGAATAAGAAGTAAAAGAAGGTCGGATTTCAAGGGAGGATGAAGTCTCTTGGTGATGTGTTCTAAGGTATGTTATTTTCAGGTCATCTTACCATTTTTGATATAACTCTTTTTCTAGAACAATTAAAATGGTGAAATTGCTATGGTATTGAGAAGACATATCAAGGTACCTCTACTAAAAATCTCAGCTCCTGATTCGCTATAATTATGGATATACACTCTATGGAAGATAGGGTTTGTGACTAGTCTTGAAGCTAGTCAATAAACAGGTGTTCCGGGTAAAACAATCATAACTTTTTCATAAATAATCAAAATATAGTGGGACCACCTCCATTGGAAAGAGTACGGACTGTATTTTTTTTTGTGTGAGTTTCAAAATTGGATGTTAAATATTGAGCACAGAGAATGATGTACAAGTTGGGTCTTCTGAACATACCAGAATTGAATAAAGTCTACCATTCTTTCTATAACTTCTTTTTGGGGAGGATTCAAGGAGTGAAAATTGGAGGAGTTTCAGAGAATAC
>JZKD02S0298465.1:47479-71856 GCA_000966675.3 Picea glauca | reverse complement strand
ATTGGTTGTTGTCATTGATGTCAACCCTAGTCATGGGTTTTGGACCGCAAGATTGATGAAGGTATTTGGAAATGAAGGAAAATGCACATATAGATACAACACCCATGGATGGATAGTATACATCATGTTGTTTCCAGTGGTATGTGGCACATCACGTGGATCCTCATGGTTGAGGAGAAATGAATTTTTGAAGATGACAAAGTGAATTGTACATGTAGGCCCTAAAGAGAATTAAAGAAAATAATTACAAAATAAGAAAGTGTTAGGTCGGCCCTAATGTTAAAAGGAAGTGACATAAATGGTATAAACAAACATCGTTATACATTAATTTGATAAAATTTGAATTTCAGAGGGAATAAGAAGTAAAAGAAGGCCGAATTTCAAGGGAGGATGAAGCTTTTTGGTGATGTGTTCTAAGGTATGTTATTTTCAGGGCATCTTACCATTTTTTTTGTAACTTCTTTTCTAGAACATTTTAGATGGTGAAATCACTATGGTAGTGAGAATACATATCAAGGTAACTCTGGTAAAACGTTTAGCTTCTTATTCGCTATAATTATGGAGATACACTCTATGGAAGATAGGGTTTGTAACCAGTCCTGAAGCTAGTCAATAAACACGTGTTCCGGGTAAAATAGTCATAATTGTTTCGTACAGAATCCAAATGAAGTGAGCCACTTACATTGGAAAGAGTACGGACTGTAGTCCATTGTGTGTGAGTTTTAGAATTGGATGTTAAATATTGATCGTGGGGCATGTTGTACAAGTTGGGTCTTCTGAACAAACCAGAATTGAATAAAGTCTACCATTCTTTCTATAACCTCTTTTTTGGGAGGATTCAAGGAGTGAAAATTGGAGGAGTTTCAGAGAATACATTGAGTAATATTATCTACAGGATTAGAGTACTCCAAGAATTGAAGAATTGTAGAAATTGATGAAGTCTCAGGAAGCATTATTAGGTTCTATGTGATGATTGGTTGACGGTGATGATTTAATGTAAAGTTTTATTATCTCTCATATATTCTTGGGTGGAAGGAAGGGGAAAGGATGGAGAGTTCAACTCTCTCTTGATATTGGAGGATTGTATCTTCCTCTTGGAGGTTTATCCCTCCCTCTACATTTGGAAACTGTAGCTACCTTTGGATGTCATTCTTTCCCTTGAACAATAAACTATTGATTATTTCTCATATATTGAACATGGTGTATTATGGTGTATTGGTGTAACTCTTATACTATTGTTCATTTCTCATTGGATATAGTTGAATGGTTTAAGTATAAGCTGAAAAAGGTTTTAAATTGTACTTGATATTGATTCACCCCCCTCTCAGTATCAACAATTTTCTATCTGATTGTATCCAAGTCCATACTTGTCATGATTAGGCCTTTGATTGCTGATAATGTCATCCAAAAATTTTGAGTTGTTCTGTATACTTTTCTTTTGAATATCCTTTTTCAATGTGAAAATCTTTGCTTCCAAATTTCCAATGATCTTGTCTCTTTCTTATAACTATTCTTCCAGTGATTCTTCAATTATTTTATATTCTTCTATTTGAACCTTCAATTCTGTGATGATCTGCTCTAGTTCTTTAGTGTCTTCCTTCTTGTCTAGTTATGCTTGTAACTTCTTGTTTTTTTCTCTTTTCTCTTCTTATAACTTCTATGGAAGTCAACAATTCTTATCGGTAGTGAACTTCTGCCTCTTCATATTATTTTTTGGTTTCTTATTTGTTAGAGTCTTCTACTACCATGAATATAAATCGTCTCACTATCACTGACTTCATCTTCATATTATGAGGAGATGTCTTCGTTGGTGCATAAGCTTTTCTTGAAAACTTTATTTGTGGTTCATTTGCCTTTATATGGTTTTTTTCTATTTAAGTAATCTTCATCATTCCCCTTATTTTTCTTATGAGAATTTATTTTTATCAAAATGACCAATACCATCAAAATTAAAACAAATCAATGGAAGATTATATTTATATCTTCCATTGGCACCCTTGTTCATTCTCTTAACAAAATTGGTCATTTCTTCATCATCTTTTGAGATGTCACTATTTCTGCTATGTTCTTTTTCTTTTTTCATTCCCTTTTTATTTGACCTTTTGGATTCTTTGAAAGATGCTTCTTTTATATCTAGTTTTTCATGTTTAGTTCTCATTTCATATGCTGTGAATATTCCATGTAGTTTGTCTATGCTTATTGAATCTATATCTGATCTTTCTTCTAGTGTTGATATCTTAGGATCAAATATCATAGGAAGATATCTTAGTACCTTCTAAAAAATTAAAAATTCTTTGATTTATTCTCCCAATCCTGTGATTGCATTTACTGTTTCATCAACTCTTAAGAAGTAAGATGCAATATTCTCATCTTCCTTCATCTTTAGTTGTTTGAACTGAACTCTGTAAGTTTGAAGCTTTGTTTCTTTGACTTTTGAATCTCCTTCATAAATATTTTGAAGTTTGTCCCAAATCTCTTTAGCATATTTACAATGCGAAAATTTGGTGTATATCGATTCAACAAGACCATTCAGAAGTACATTTGTGGCTTTGGAATTATTTTGACCGAGTTTTATTTCTCTTTCACTTGTTGGAGAAATTTTTGGTTCTTTGTATCCATCTACTATAGATTGCCAAATTTCAAATCCATGTGCCTGTATATATGTTTTCATCCTTCTTCTACAAAATTCATACTTTTTTCCATCAAACTGTGGCATTCCATGTTTATACATATTGTTTCTCTCCATGATCTACCTTTAAGTGGTTAAATTGATTATTGAAGGAACCTCACTCTGATACTAATTGTTGGATTACTAAGAGGGGGGGTGAATCAATAATAGATAAATAATGTGTTTTCACCAAAAAATGAAAGTGTTATATCAATGTAGCATTATCATCTAATAGTTTCAAAGTAAATCAACAATGAAAAAATGAGCAATCATACACATACACATTACACCGATGTTTTTACGTGGAAACCCAAAGCGGGAGAAAATCACATAATGTTTTTTCTTATATGTATTTAAGAATTAAATTCATTGGAAACACCAACTTCCTTTGTTTTTCAGCTACAATCAGAAGGAGGCTCCAACCCCCTATCTTCTCAGGCTACAACTTGAAGGAATATCCAACTCCCCAATTCTTCGACTATAACTAGAAGGAGGCTACAACCCCCTTGTTTATCAAGCTACTACCTGAGGGAAGCTCCAACTCCACAATTCTTTGTCTACAACCAGAAGGAGGGTACAACCCACTATGTTCTCCGGCTACAATTGGAAAGTGTCTACAACCACCTGTCCTTGCCCCATCCAATCGCCCTGATGTAGAAGTAGAATGATGGAACCATTGTCACACTATCACTGTGAGATATACTATTGTAAACCTATACCAATAAAATTGTAATCAACCTGTACCAACCTGTACCAATAACATGTTCCAACATGTACCATACATCAACATGTACCTCAACCTGTACCATAAAAAAATGCATCAACCAGGCACCAAACCTGTACAAATAACATGTCCCAATAACCTGTCCAAACAACATGTAATCAACCTATACCATAAACAAGTGCATCAACCATGCACCAACCTGTACCTCAACCTGTACCATCAACGAGTGTATAAACCATGCACCAAATATGTACCAATCGTGCATCAAATACACATAAACTGTGACTCATCAATATGTACCAACATCATCAACTATACACCTCATGTATTTGTCAACTCATCAACTACTTGTTTCAACCATGTACCCAACATGTACCTCAACCCAAATCCCTCATCAATTTCATCATCCAAATATGATTTGTAACTCTATAATAGACCTGGTGTATATGATCACATACTTGCAAACCTTCCTTAAATTTAACAACAAGAGACTGGAATTTTCATCAAACTTTACTTTAGTCTCACATGACTAATTTTGGATTAGTCAAAAACTCTAACTTGAAATAATCATAACTATGTACCTATCAGGAATAAATATCCAAAAATGGTACACAATGTTCTTCAGTGTCTTTTATGCAATTCCTCCATATTTCACTACTTGGAACCTCTCAGAAAAGAAGTTATAGCAAAAATGGCATACATTGTTGAATTATGGCTTATTCTAGAGAGAGAACATGTAGAGTGTGCCCCACATGAAATATTTCTTGTATGGATCTATAAATTGTACACAAAATACTAAAGAATGTACTCTAACCAATACATTTTGTATTACTGAATGTGGATTTGTTATGAAGAAGTTCTGACGTTTTTACCCAAAACACCTGTTTTAGACTAGTTTCAAGACTAGCCACAAACCTTATTTTCCACGGCGTGTAAATCCAAAAATGAAACAACCCAAAAGATGAAATTTGTATCACATATACTTGGATATGTTTCCTCAATGTTCACCCAATTTCACATTATGAATCATTCTAGAAACAAATTTATTGCGAAAATGGTGAGATGGCCTATAAATAACATACGTTATAAAGCATCATCAAAAGAATCTATCCTCCCTTGAATTTCAAACTTCTGTACTTCACCCTCCCTTTGAAATTTGGCTTAGATATCCTTCGGTTACCTCAGTCACTTGTATATATTCAATATGCTCAAGTGTGATTAAAAATGACAGAACATTGCCTCTTATTTATACATTCATGTAGCTTCCTCAAGGGGTTACCTTCTAACCATGTTAACCCACCTTCTTTATTTTAGAGCTATCCCACTTCTAACCACTTTTCCACTTAGTAATTTCTCCATTAAATTTATTATTTAAATAATTTATTTTGTATCTACTTTGACTTATAATACACTCGTCACTTCACTTTATTATTTAAATTACCTTCAAACCATCTTAACCCACTTTCCTTATTTTAGGGCTAACCCACTTCTAACCCATTGTCCGCTTAGTAATTTCTTCATTAACTTTATTATTTAAATAATTTCTTTTGTATCCACTTTGAATTATAGTACACTGATCACTTCACTTTATTATTTAAATAATTTCTTGCAACTACTTTGACTACTTTGACCTTTTGGGGCTTCTAGATGACTCATGAGGGTTCTCCAACTTAACATGGCCATAACTCTCTAACCATGAGGAGTTATGTGATGTTCCACATACCACCAAAAATGGCATGACATGTACTATTGATGCAGGAGCATCGTACAAAGCCAAAGCCAAATAACACGCCTAGCCAAAGGAACAACTGGATGTGCAGATGGGAAAAAGGAGCACGTTTTTATAAAAACGTTTTAGATTTTGAAATTTGAAGCATTAATGTAATAGCTAGGAAAAGGCGTACTTACATGTATGTATTGGAGATATGAATAGATCTGGAGAGATTACTCTCATCTTCTTGATGTATTAGTCATTTAATTCTGTTAATGAAAAGTAGGTAGATATGAATTTTAGATTAGACATTTTTAAAAGCATAGGAGGGAAAACGAATATAGATACCCTCACCCTTGTATCATTGTAACCTTTGATTATCATTCAAAATTCATAATCTAGAGAGCTGTAATAGAGAGTTGCAGAGAAGAACCCATGTACAGGAGCACTTGAGTTAATATATGAAGCTTTGACTCAACTTTGATGGTGTTATGATGTTCATTGTTTACATTTGTTAAGTGGTATGTTTACAGTTGCTTTATTTCTCTGTTATGCATTTGTTTCAATGCTATGTGTGGTGTAGGATTTCATGTTAAGTGTATGAAGTCTGAAAGAGGATTAGAATGAATTTCAATTGTTTCTCTTCCTAAGAATTCCTGCAAGGAGTGCAGTGAACGTCTACAAGGTGTGCGTTGATGAAGGTCTGAGTTTTTGTCTCAGAAAGCTCAGGAGAGATATCGTTGTTCTCATATCAGAAGAAGTGCAGGTGAAGCACAAAGTTGTGCAAGGTGTGTGCAGGCTGGTGGAAGCCTTAGAATTTATCAACTAAGGGAAAGGTTGAAGAACCATTGTGGAAAAGAGTCCACAGGTTCGAAGGTTCAAATAACGAGAATTTATATGGAAGTTTTCCGCAAGGAATGCGAGAAGGGATCTTTTCGAACGCTTGAGTTTGCAAGTGAAAGCTCAGAAGGGATAACACCTTTGAAGTGTTCAAAGGGAGATGGAAATCGAAATCGTCTCATAGAAGTTAAGTTTAGAAGGGAGAACACTCGGTCGCTGGCAGAAGCCATTGAGGGGTGAATTGGGTGGCAAAAATTCTCCGTGGAGAGTTCGCGAAATCGTGAGGACCGTAGGATCTAGTGGAGCTGTAAGATGGTTAGGATTTGGATGAACTCACCACCCTAATATCAAGAATCAATGTGAGGCATTGATCTCATTTCAACCCTCATCATTGGATCATCTCATGAATTCGGGATTCATGAGTTTAGAGGGAAGACCAAATATCTTTGCTTTCATGAAGTTGCGAGTTGCGAGGAGCAGAGGAGGAGATCCAAACCATTGGATCCAAGCCACGGGAGAACCATTGGATCACAACCTTCATGTGGTATCCTGTATCAGGGGTTTGGGGGTTGAAAGAGTTTCTTTTCAACTGCAAAAGTTGTGAAGTGTCGAGCGTCGAGGGCTTGTGTGAACATGTGACACATCCATTAAGTGGGGATAGCGTGGTTGATAGATGGCGTAATAATAAAGCTCATAGAGAATATATAAGTAGGTGACAGGTTGCATACGCGTGTCACCTTGGAAGGGGTGAACTCATCGCTGACTTATCATGCTTCGAGGTTTCATGAACGAGGAGCAAGAAGGCTCAACACTCCAACTCACAAAGTTGTGAGTTGCAAGGGGTGCTAGAGTTAGTCTCTAGCCGATAGTTGCTTGAAGAGGCACTAACGAGGAGGGAGCCATACCCGTATCCTCGTCTCAGGTATAAGAGGTTTGTGAAAGAAGAGTCGGGAGTCTTCGACTCACGAACTCCTAAGGTCGCGTGTCCTGAAGGGTGCTTGTGTTAAGGCCCGGTTGTGGTTGCAAGGGGATGTGAGGCTAACACCTAGTGTTAAGTTGCGCAGGGAAAGTTTACATGAAGGACCTGTGGATCAGATTCATGAGGTTCTAATAGGGGTCCAAGAGAGCCACTCCAGCTCGGGGAGAATTTAGAATGATCCTGTGCGGATCTCAACCCGAGGGTCGGGGGTCTGCGTCAGTGTGGTATCAGAGCCTCGAACAAATTCTTTTCTTTCTGTAGCAGAGAGAAAAGAGAAAAAATTTCAGCGATGCCGCCGAGAAGAAGAGATAGGCCAATGCCTGACCCACCAGTTGAAAGAGAAATGCGTGAGCTACATGCCATAATTGACGCTAGGGAGACAGAACAGAGGCAAACAATTGACGTTGGGGATATCAGTGAAGCTAAAAGTGACAATGAAGCTGGAAACGAAAGAGAATAAGTTGCATTCGAAGATGCTACAAATGAGCACCTATTCAGGGTTGTTGCAAGGATAGGTGCTAGCGTAAAAATGGACATTCCAGTGTACGAAGTCAACTTGGATGTTGAAGAACTTCTAGACTAGATTAGAGCTCTAAACAAATACTTTGACTATGAGGATGTCGAGGAAGACAAGAAAGTCAAACATGCCATTACCAGGATTAAAGGGAATGCAACACTATGGTGGGATGAACTACAGGTAGACAGACGCTGCAAGGGAAAACATAAAATCGAAAGCTGAGATAGAATGGTTGCAAAGATGAAAGCCAAATTCATACCCAAGGATTATCAAATCACTTTATTTCAAAGGATGCAAAATTTGAGACAGAAGCTAATGTCAGTGAAAGAATACAATGAAGATTTCTACAGGATAAACATTAGAGTAGTTCATCGGGAAAGCGATGATGAAAAAGTTTCCCGGTACATGAATAGTCTACGAAATGACATCCAAGATGAGATGATCATGATGACCATTTGGAATGTGGAAGATTCTTATCAGATAGCTCTAAAAGATGAAGAGAAGTTGAGCCAAAAGCAAGGTCAAAGAGGCTGAGGGAGAAGTCAAGCCAGAGGCAAAACAATTTCCCAAGACAGAACTCAGAGACCTAAAGAAGAGGGAAAGAAACCTCAAACTCAACCTGAGAGAGGAGGAAGCTCACAAGGAAGGTAGTATGCTGATAGAAATACTTTTCCTCGGGCCAGAGGAAGAGGAAGAGGCAGAGGAGGTGAAGTGAAATGCTTTTTCTGTGGAAAAATTGGACATAAATCCTATGAGTGTCCAGATAAGAAGAAAGATGGTGGCGAAACTCACATTTCTGAAGCTCAAGGATGAAATGTTGAGAAAGAAGATGTTGAGGGTGGAAGATCCTTGATGATGAGGAAATTTCTCTTGAAGCCGAAGAAGGAGGCAGAAAACCCATCCCAAAGAAAGAGTTTGTTTTGGACTACTTGAAAAACTAAGGATAGAGTATGCAAGGTCATAGTGGACAGTGGTAGCATATATAATCTTGTATCTGCAGAGATGGTAGAAAAGTTGGAGCTGGAGACTGTTTCACATCCAAGCCCATACAGAGTTTCGTGGCTACAAAAAGGGAATCAAGTAAATGTCACTAAACAATGTTTAGTTGAATTTAAAATAAGAGGATATAAAGATGAGATATTATGTGATGTCATTCCCATGTATGTTTGTCATCTATTGTTGGGTAGACCATGATAGTATGACAGAAACATAGTTCATGATTGGAGAAAGAACACATACACCCTGGAGAAAAGTGGTAGGACTCACATGTTGTTGTTGATTAAGGATAAAGAGGTGAAAAGAGAGATGAGAAACACTGTACTTCTCATGAGTGGGAAGGAACTTCTTGATGGGGTTAAGAAGAAGGAAGACAACAAAATTATTATGGTCAGGAAGCCCAAAATTGTTTTGACCAGTACAAGGATAGATTATTTACCAGAAGAAATCTAGGAGTTGCGGGGAGAGTTTTTTGATATAGTAGTGGGCGAACTACCTTGTTCGTTGCCACCCATCAGAAGTATAAGCCATCATATCGATATTATACTTGAAGCCATTTTACCAAACAAAGAAACATATCGGTTGACATCGCAGGAAAATGAAGAAGTTAAGAGACAGGTCCAGGACTTAATGGATAAAGAATTGATTCAGGAGAGCTTGATTCCATGCATTGTTCTGATAGTGCTCGGCCCAAAGAAATATGGAGGCTTGAGAATATGTATAGGCTCAAGGGAAATCAATAAGATTACCATCAAATACAGATTTCCATTGCCAAGGATGGATGACTTGATGGATTACTTGAGTGGAGCAAAGTTTTTTTCAAAGATTGATTTGAAAAGAAGGTATCATCAGATTCAGATGAGAGAAGGTGATGAATGGAAGACAACATTCAAGACAAATGAGGGGCTATATGAATGGCTTGTCATGCCATTTGGATTAACGAATGAACCCAATAATTTCATGAGGTTGATGAATGAAGTCCTGAAGGATTTCATTGGGAAATTCGTCACTGTATATCTTGACAATATATTAATTTTCAGCAAGACAAAACAAGAAAACTTAAAGCATCTAGTTTCAATAATGAGGATATTACAGTAGGAGAAATTGTTGATCAACATGAAGAAATCGTCATTTATGAGGACAAAAGTCATTTATTTGGGTTTTGTTATCTCTGCAAATGAGTTGAAGATGGATCCGAAAAAAATAAAGGAAATTAAGAATTGGTCATCGCCGAAGAGCGTGTTTGAAGTTCGAAGCTTCCATGGTTTGGCTAGCTTCTACAGGAAATTCATCTGAAACTTTAGTGGAATTAGTGCACCAATGATGGATATGGTGAAGAAAAGACATAAATATTTTCACTGGACGGAGGAAGTAGAGAAGAGTTTTAATCTGTTGAAGAAGAAGATCACTGAGAAACCAACTCTGGTTTTTCCAGATTTCAGCAAGACATTCTAGGTCAGGTGTGATGCGAGTGGATTTTCAATTGGAGCGGTCTTGAGCCAAGACAATAGGCCGATCACATATTTCAGTGAAAAACTGAATGAAGTGAAGATTAAGTACTCCACATATGACAAAGAATTCTATGCAGTCATACAAGCACTGAAGAAATGGAGACACTATTTGGTTCCCAAGGAGTTTGTTTTGTATAGCAATAATCACGCTTTACAATTCATGACTTGACAAGAGAAGTTGAACCAAAAACATGCTAAATGGGTGGAATTCATGCAGAAATTTACTTTTGTGAAAAAGAATATTTTTGGAACTGCTAACAAAGTTGTTGATGCTTTGAGCAGGAAATGTTTGCTTATGTAGGAATTCAGAGTCAAGACTTTAGGTTTTGATAACCTCAAAGAAATGTACAGGGATGACCCAGATTTTAAAGAGGCATATGAGGCATCTGAGAATCCAATTCTTAGGGACAAAAGCCAATGGACTGAATACATGATACAGGATGGATTATTATTCAGGGGAAATCAACTATGTATTCCAAAATGTTCCATGAGGGAGAGTTTACTAAAGGAAAAACACGGTGGAGGATTGGATGGAAATTTCGGTCATGACAAGACGTTCTCAAAGTTGAATGGCTCATATTTTTGGTTAGGGATGAGGACAGATGTGAAGAAATTTGTGGATAGGTGCCGAATTTGTCAGCACACGAAGGGGAAAAGGCAGAACATAGGGTTATACCAACTATTACCCATACCTAAAAGGCTGTGGGATGCAGTGAGCATAGATTTCATATTGGAACTACCAAGGACACAAAGAGGATGTGATTCGATCTTTGTGGTAGTTGACAGATTTTCAAAAATGGCACATTTCATACCATGCCAGAAAACCAGTGATGCAACTCATATTACGAACCTGTTTTTCAAGGAAGTCATCAGACTTCAGGGCTTGCCAAAGAGTATCATGTTTGATTTGGATACCAAGTTCATAGGGAATTTCTAGAGGACCTTATGGAATAAGTTGGGGACAAATTTGTCTTTTAGTTCAGCATATCATCCTCAGACGGATGGACAGATAGAAGTTGTGAATAGGAGCTTGGGAGATTTGTTAAGGAGCCTAGTGACTGAACACCACAGTCAATGGGATCACATTCTTCCACAGGAGGAATTCGCTTACAATGATTCATTCAATAGAAGCATAGGGCAGAGTCCATTCCAGATTGTATATGGAATGCATCCAAGAGGAGTTTCTGAATTGAAAGATTAAGAACAAAATGAATTCAGGAGTGCTAGTGCAGAGGAATTTGCAGAAGGAATGAAGGATATTCACAACTAAATCAAGGAATGATTGCAGAGTTCAAGTCAAGAGTACAAGAGGAGAGAAAATCAGCATAGGCGAGAACTTCAATTTGAAGTTGGTGATATAGTTCTTGTGCATTTGAGGAAGAAAGGGTTCCCAAGGGGAACGTATAATAAACTGAAGATGAAAAATATTGGACCATGCAAGGTTATAAGGAAACTTGGGGAAAATGCATATGAGATTGAATTACCTGATGGGGTCGGAATATCACCGCTATTCAATGTTACAGATTTGTACCCTTACAGAGCTGAAGAAGCAGGAACATAGGAGGAACATAAAGAAATTCAATCGACAAAACAAATGCCTGTAGCTGTAGAGCCACAGATGGAAACCATAATTGACAAGAGGATTAGCAGAAAGACTAGGAGAAAGGAGTATTTTGACTACTTGGTGAAATGGAAGGGACATCCAGTTGAAGATGCCAGTTGGGAGGCTGAAGAAATAATTCATAGGCATGGACAGACCATTCAAGAGCTCATGAACAGGAGTTCATGAAAATTTTCAAGCGAGGGAGTATGATGCAGGAGCACCATACAAAGCCAAATCCAAAGCACGCGCCTAGCCAAAGGAATAGCTGGACATGTAGATGGGAAAAAGGACCACGTTTTTATGAAAACGTTTTAAATTTTGAAATTTGAAGCATTAATGTAATAGCTAGGAAAAGGCGTACTTACATTTATGTCTTGGAGATATGAACAGATCTGGAGAGATTACTCTCATATGCTGGATGTATTAGGCATTTAAGTCTGTTAATGTAAAGTAGGTAGATATGAATGTTAGATTAGACGGTTTTAAAATCATAGGAGGGAAAACGAATATAGAGACCCTCACCCTTGTATCATTGTAACCTTTGATTATCATTCAAAATTCATATAGTTGCTTTATTTCTCTATTATGCATTTGTTTCAATGTTGTGTGGGGTGTAGGATTTCATGTTAAGCATATGAAGTCTGAAAGAGGGGTAGAATGAGTTTCAATGTTTCTCTTCCTAAGAATTCCTGCAAGGAGTGTAGTGAACGTCCACAAGGTGTGCATTGATGAGGTTCTAAGTTTCTATCTCAGAAAGCTCAGGAGAGATATCGTTGTTCTCATATCATCAGAAGTGTAGGTGAAGCACAAAGCCATGCAAGGTGTGCACAGGCTGGTGGAAGCCTTAGAACTTATCAACTAAGGGAAATGTTGAAGAACCACTGTGGAAAAGAGTGCATAGGGTCGAAGGTTCAAATAACCAAAATTTATTTGGAAGTTTGTCGCAAGGAGTGAGAGCAGGGCTCTTTTTGAAGACTTGAGTTTGCAAGTGAAAGCTCAAGAGGGATAACACCTTTGAAGTGTTCAAAGGGAGATGGAAATCGAAATCGTCTCATAGAAGTTAAGTTTAGGAGGGAGAACACTCGGTCGTTGGCAGAAGCCATTGAGGGGTGAATTGGGCTGCCAGAATTCTCCATGGAGAGTTCATGAAATCGTGAGGACCGTAGGATCTAGTGGATCTGTAAGACGGTTAGGAGTTGGACGAACTCACCACCCTAATATAAAGAATCAACGTGATTCATTGATCTCGTTTCAACCCACGTCATTGGATCATCTCGCAAATTTGGGATTTGTGAGTTTGGAGGGAAAACCAAATATCTTTGGTTTCATGAAGTTGCGAGTTGCGAGGAGCAGAGGAGGAGATCCAGACCATTGGATCCAAGCCACGGGAGAACCGTTGGATCAGAACCTCTACGTGGTATCACGTATCGGGGGTTTGGGAGTTGAAAGAGTTTCTTTTCAACTGTAGAAGTCACGAAGTGTCGAGCGTCGAGGGCTGATGTGAACACGTGGCACATCCATTAAGTGGGGACCGTGTGGTTGAAAGATGGCGTAATAATAAAGCGCACAGAGAAGATGGAAGTATGTGACAAGTGGCGTATGCATGTCACCTTGGAAGGGGTCAACCCATCGCTGACTTATTGTGCTTCGGGGATTCGTGAAGGAGGAGCATGAAGGCTCAACACTCCAACTCGCGAAGTTGCGAGATGCGAGGGGTGCTAGAGTTAGGCTCTAGCCGGCTGTCTCTTGAAGAGGCGCTAACGAGAAGGGAGCCATACCCGTATCATCATATCGGGTATTAGAGGTTTGCGAAAGAAGAGTCGAGAGTCTTCGACTCACAAACTCATGAGGTCACGAGTCCTGAAGGGCGCTTGCATTAAGCCCCGATTGTGGTCGCAAGGGGATGTGAGGCTCGTTCCTAGTGTTAAGTTGCGCAGGGAGAGTTTTCATTAAGTACCTGTGGATCGGATTCGTGAGGTTCCAATAGGGATCCAAGAGAGCCACTCCGGCTTGGGGATAATTTAGAACGATCCTATGCAGATCGCAACCCGAGGGTCGGGGGTCTGCGTCAACTATCCATCCAAAATAGTATTACCTTAAAATATATTAAAATGCATACCATTATACATCAAACAAACTTGGGTCCATTACCCAAACCTTTATGCTACCAGAATTCTCTACAAAAATTTCTTCAAGGGTTGACATCAATGAAAACCAGCCCAAATCATCAACAACACTAACATCTTTACTATGGTAGTAAACTTAAAGGGTATGAATTCTTGAATTTAGTCATTTTTTTTATCCCTTAGAATTTCAAGAATCTGAGTTCTTGTCACAAAGAAATGTCAAATTTGTTGGAACAAGAAGCTTGATTGGATATCAATTTCTTAATCACTAGTCATTGTAATCTTATTGGTTTTGGTTTCTAGATTATGTTTTAGTCATGCAAATCATTCTTAATGGGTTTTAGTTTTTCTAGAAGTTTATTCGATGAAGATTTTACCCTTATCTCAATCTCTAGAGCTGAAATATAAATTTTTGTGTACATATCATTCACACTCAACTGAATTCCCAATTTAATCCCATGCTAGTGTCGTATTTTATTTTATTTTATTTTATTTTTCTTAATTTTTATTTTTAGTTTGTTATTTTGTTAATTTACATTTTTAGTCTTAGGATTTTTTTTAGTTTAGTTTTCTTTTACATAATTGTTTTTTAGTTATAGCGCTTTATTTCTTATTGTACATATTGGCATGATCTCATAATTTGAATACTAGTATGTTCCCTAAGCTAATTTGACTTCTTACTCTACCTTGAGGATTAATCTATAGGTTTGGGTGAAGGGTAGGTCCAATTTTGGTCACATATTGAAGAATGTTTTTTTACAATTCATGACATGCATGGGCTACTCAATCTGAATGAGCATTGATGAAGTTCGTAGCTATGGATTCATAATGATAGTTATGGTGGAATAGATGTGCTTACTGAACACAGCATGATAATCCATAAGTATAGGAAAATATCTATCTACTATTTTCTTTGAGCTCCATCCACTTCACTATATTAATAAGATGGCCAATACTGTGATGGTTTTTTGGGAAACCTTTAGGTTCAAATAAAATGCATTAAATCTACCCAAAAAAACAAAGAAACTCTTATATCACCTCGATTCCTTCACACCCTATTTGCATATGCATATCTATATATAAAATATAAAAGGGTGAGAATATTTTTAAATAAAAAGGGAGTTGAAAGCACTATTAATTGTGTGAAAATTACAAGTAAACTAGTTGGGGCTATAGAATCTTACTTACAATAGGGCTATGCTGGTATAGTACTAAGGAAATTCCGTTGGGGCGATGGATGCTCGTTGGTAGAAAACCATTTTTTGGAAAAGAAATATGAGGATTAAACCACACTTATGTAGATGTTTCTAGTTATAAAAAGTGAAAACCCATGATTAAACCAAAGTCAATCAGAAGTGTGTATCCATTCAAAGAAATTACCTCACAAATCGATTATTTGAAAAGGGTATGTTAGATAACAAGTACTTGAAATATTGGGTTATATATTTTAGAAATTTGGCATCATTGTGGTATCCACGATTATTGGAAATTTGTCTAAAGTTTTTTGAGCTTATCCCTAATATTCATACCTAAAGTAAAGGCCCTAGGATTCTATTGACATGGATAACCATTTCTTCCAGTGACTTTCCATTTTTTGTGACCACAATAAACCCCCTTTTATTTTTCTTTTATAAGCAAAAGGTAAGGAGCTCCCTACTAAAATTTGTACTATAATTCCTAATCATCTACTACTATGAGCATAATCATTACTCTTTACCTACCTTGAGAGAGTTGGAAGTTTGATATTTATAGATGATTTTATTTGATGGAGGTTTGTTAATCCTTTTGATCTTATACATTCAAATGTATTCATTATGTTTTTTGACTTATGATGCTTTGTTGACATTTGAAATTGACAAGTTATCTTTGATACCTATTGTATATTTTGAAGAATTTGGTGATCCTATATTACTATAGATTTTGATGTTCTATTTTAGGCCTTGAATGAGTTTGATTTTGAGAACTATTTGGATGGATGACTGAAATGAAGAACATGTATGAATTATACATCCCCGTGCTTGCATGCTATACCTAGTTTCTTCATTTATGCTCAAGCTCTCGTATGTTAATCATATTCTTCATTTGCAAACTCTTCACTAGAATCACAAGATAATTAATCCTTTCTTTGAGTTTGAGACTCGATACATGCAACTTTCACAACATTTATTTATAACATCTAAGATGATGGATGATTTTCCTTGAGAAACTTCTTCTTCCCTTTTATGCATTTTGGAAAAACACATAACACTTATTCATAATTTTGTTGAAGGAAAATAATGTAATTATTATAATATACTAGAAATTATATTCTTTCTCACATAACTTCGTTTATTCTTTCTATGGTTATAGAAGCAGGGGTGAAAAGTCGCTTCCTTTACATGACATCTTCAACCTTGAAATGCATTAGGGGGTCCCTTGATCTTCTTCCTCTTGAATAGAATTCTATCTATGCAGATCTTACCTATCATTTGAAGCCAAGAATCAACATTCAATGTCAAACCTTGTTTTTCTCAAATCCCAACCAAATTTCCTTTTATTTCCTATACACTATGTTCTATTTTCAATTTATTTCCAAGGCCTGCAATTTTATTATATTTTATTATGTGGCCAGAGCCTTCATCCTTACTAGGCTCTCCCTCATTAGGAAGTTATACTATCTGCCTTGATCATCCTAGTTCCCAAAGACCTGTCTAGCTTCTTGGATGTGAAACCTTGTCATATTGTCACCCAATGCTTGCTTCCCACTTTTCACCTCTAGATCCATGTGTTGTGGTCTGATGTGGGAGCTTGTTCCATGATCATATTAGATTGTCTCTCCTTGCAAGCTTATCAGGTCCACCTTTCGTGATTTTCCCCTTTATTGGATTGACATATTCCATGTGCCTGACTAGCGTCAAACTCATTTTTATTGTATGGGTCACTCTTTGTGACATTAATGTGTGATCTATTTACCCCCATACTACTCTCCATTGGTCTTATTTAGATTCACATAGTCTCGATCTCCATATAACATGCCTACCTAATCCAACATATGATTATTTAAAATCTACATGATATACCTTATTTCTATTTTTGATCCCTACGTGTGGAACTCTAACCCATGCGGAACTTGGCCTCATTTTTTCTATTTTTTTTTATAATTTGTATAATTTATTTATTTTATTTTATATTTAATTTTTATTTATATCTAATTTATTATTATTATTTATTTAATTATTTAATTTAGTTATTTGTTTTAATTTCTAGTTTATCCATGGTTTTTCAAAACTACACATAGTTTTGATTTCTCATGGTTCTCCCAAACATTCCCATAGTTTTTTAATTACATGAGGAAACAATTTTTTACTTTAGAAATCATTTTTACACGGGTAAGTTATTATTACACGGAGATATTATTCATTTTTACATGGATAAGTTATTATTACATGGAGAAATTATTTTTAATTACTGAAATTACTTCTTACATTGTAAAATTTCCCTAAATCCTTAATATATTTTTTATTATTTTTTCCATGTCCAAGTGAAATTGGATACACTTTGACTTTTTTTTATTATATTTATGTATGTGTTTATTTCTTTTTTCTTTTAATTTCATTTCTATTTTTTCAGTTTTACCAAAATCCCATTTATATGAGGATTTTTCCTAATATATGTTTTTTTTTATTATTATATTTTTTTATATTGTTATTCAATTTTACTTTAAATTTTAATTTTATTATCTAATTTCCCCTTCATGAATTTATTATGTTTTAATCATATTTTCATACTTAGGCCCATCGGGATTGGCCTTTCAGAAATTACCCATCGGTTTTCACCCCATCGAGATTACCCTCTTTGGAAATGTTACCATCTATTTTTTTTCCAAAGACCGAATGCTCTCATTTTATTTATTTATTTGGGTGTTTTAACTCTTCGAAGTCTTCAAATCCGGATTCTACCATTTGGGATTCACCTACTCTGAAGTCAACTCAGCTATGATTTCTCCAAAGCTCGAAGTCCAAACAAGGGTGGAATAATTTATTATATTTTTGCGGTGGTGGTTATTAGGTTTATTTATTTTTTATTATTATATTTTCATGTTTTATTTCTTTATTATTATTTTTTATATTTGTCTATTGTATTGACAAAATCAGGTCTGGGATAGCTGGTTGGAAAGCTATTAAAGAGAAGAACACACTAGTACAATTATTATTGACAAGTTGACGGTGGAAATACTCAGAAAAGATTCTGCAATGTTCAAACAATCATAACTCATGTTACAAGAGATGAAATCAGGCTTGCAAGAGAATGTTAAAAAGATGAAGTAGAAAAGAAGAATATGGAAGGATATTATTCACCATATTTACACCAAAAACACCCAAAACAATTTGAAGAACATAGTAGGATACAACCTAGCATAGTAAATGATATTTTTAATAAATATCACTCATGAACAACTTTAGAAAAAGATTAAATACTCAAGAGTATTTTCAACTTCTATTTATAATACATGTGCATTCATTTATGAAAATGTATGGGAAATTCGAGTCATTTAATGAAACAAAATAAGCAATTGAAGAGATGTAACTACTGGGTGACACAAAATGTGAAAGGTCATCCTTGTTTTATAAAAAGAAAACCATTGAATGTAAGAGGGAGTTTTTTTCCGTTGTTTGATGTTGATACTATTATCTCAACAATGAAGAGAAGAAGGCATTTCATGATCATTACTATTGTCGAATACATTTGAGACTATTCTACATTTGTGTTTGTCATTTAAACCTCTTGAATAATTTTTGTATGGATTGTTTCTATGTGCATTATTTGAGATGTTTAAGCAGTGATGATTTCTAATGAATACAGTGGTAATGCTATAGGTTCATTCTACAACTATTTGTGATTTAGTCTACAATGTTATTGTTTTAACATGTGATTGATTGACATAAATTGTTTGTGCAATTAATGAAATTATTTCATGTTGTGTTCATTCTATAGATTTGATCGGGTGGACGATAGGTTAGAAGTAGTTAGATTAATTAGTTTTCTTTTATTTCATGTTAGATTTAGAATTGATATGAATTCTTTGGCGGGAAATTTATTATCTTCCTCTCTTTTTGTTTTTAATTTTTAGTGGCAACCAAAGCCCCATACTAGTCAAAAATGTTACTCTGAATGAGAGTAGGTTTAATAGATACCTTCCATCGAGCATTCTCCCTTACCTACTTGACAGACCATTTGGACCCATGAACAGAAACCCAATTTCTCAAAAGTAGTGATGTAGTCTTCAATTGTACCAGCATATTTAATCTTGGTCAAATGAACCAGATCATGAGCGTCTATGTCAAATCTTTGTCGTTCATAAAGGTCTAGAAGAAGTTAGGTCCAAGAAAGATACCCTCAGTGTGAATTTTTACCCCATTTCCACCATTTCCATTTTTTTGGATTTAAATAAAGAACACTAAGATGAATTTTGATCAAGTCATCAATGATGCCATGTAATTAGAAATAATGTTCCATTTGAGTGACCCCGTATGTGGGGCATGAGCAATCAAATTTATTCACTTCAAATTTAGGTAGACATAGGTTACAAGTAAGGGTTTTAGAATGGAAGGAAATGGAATGGGATGCATCCACACCCTTTTGGTTTGAAGGTTTTTTATAGGATATAGGACCCTAGTATTAATGAACCAATGTAGTCAAGGTTTTCATATCAACAGATAGAGTGCCAAGTGTAGTGAGCTTGGAATTTATGGTAGCAATTTTTGAAGTAAGTTGAGAGGTATCATGCTTTTTATAGGCTTGGGATATGTTGAATTAATTTTCAAGGTTGGTGAAGAACGTTTCTAGGAAAATGATGTGGTTGTCAAAGTCTTGGTTGCAAGTGGTCATCAAGGAGATAATTTGGCAAGAATAGGGCTCTTGGGTCCACACAAAAAGGTCTTGTGAGAGAGTGGTGCCATAGTGATTGATGTGTAAAGAAGAATCTAAATAGATGGGTCTGAAATAATGGTGCCAAAGAGGGTGGGTGTGTCCATAGAAAAAAAATGCTTATGAGAGAGGGGTATTATGATGATCAGTGAGAAGAGAGGAATCGAGTGGGATAGGTCCCAAAAAAGGGTTAGGTGGAACCACCATAAAAAAAATTACCTCCCTACGGATTTATACTCTTGTTTGAATAGTACTGCAGTGGAAAAATTCTGAAATTCTTAATAGTAAAGATTGTGTAGGAATGTTTCATAGCCTGGATGCAGGAAGCAGGGTTTCCCGCATTGGATGTGAAAAATTTCAACATTGTTTATGTTATGTTCTATTATAGAAGAAAGTATTAGGGTTTTGAGGGTTCTTACAAACAAGGGAGTTCTCTATGTTATAGATCTCTTAGCTAATGATGGGTTCCAACAATAGTACTCGACCAAATATCTCATGGATCTAACTAAGGAGGGTCAATCGTACCCTTAGTTTTACTACCCAATTACCCAGGTATGTGAGAGTAGTCTTCATGAGTGTTGTTCTTGGTGCCACTATATCTAATAGGAGGTTGATTGGATGAGCTACAACTAGTTTCAAAAGACCTTTGGAACTCTTGATATATCAGAGGGTACATGGGAGTGAAAGGTCATGTACATGTGTTGTCTAATGTAGTGCTACTCGAACGGGTACCAATAAGGGCTACAAGAGTTTCCAAAAAGGTGAAACCACATTTATTTCTTGAATATATTATTCCCCAACCATATTTTTACCTTATTAATGACATATCACTATTATTTATAGACCTAGAAACATGTCTCTAGCCTAAAAACAATATTTCAAAAAACTTGCAATGAAAAGGGATTTTATACCATTTGTAAGGTACCATAAGGAAATATGTAGAGCAAAAGCATAATTATATCACAATAATTAGCAGAAAAAATGGAATATAAGCACAATGATAGGACATATCCAAAATATGATACCTTTATTATCTCGAGAGAAAATCTCACTTGCCTCTTCAAGGGGGAAACAACTAATAGAGTAGATATCAAGTAGAAATGATTTCATAAGACACATTTTTCCATACTTTATACCCCTATTTATACTATTTATATCTTCTAAAGAACATTCTAGGGGAAAAACTTTCTAGAGGTGGAACCTTCTAGTAAGTTTTCTTAAATTAAACATGTTCACATTATTACATAGGTATTATTTACTATGTATGAACTTTATTACATAGAAAATCATATTATTATATCTACTTGAGGGGTTAGGAAGGTTAGGACCCTAGCACATGTTGTCAATCTGAAGAGAAAATGTCAACTCCCAACCTATTTCTCTCATCGTGTCATCATGAAGTACATTTATAAGTATGCATCGAAGAGAGAGTCAGAAAAAAAAATCTATCACCATATGTTTTCTAGGATCTCCAAAGAAATTCCTTTATAGGACCCTACTTATGCATAGAAGACAGATTCAAAATCATAAAGCTATCATCGTATGTTTTCTAGGATATCTAAACCAGTGCCTCTACAAGACCCTACATTAATTGCAATTTGAAATTTTTCGATAGAAATCTCCATTGAATGGGATATAGGAGCACATGAGACATACCATATGCTCCAAAATTCCCTTGATAGTATACAAGTAGTCATTTTTTTCTTAGAATGTCAATTGAAATATTTTCATACAAGTTACACATGGTGTTCCCAATTCCCTTTCAACAAGCTTCATTTATGCATACATCAAAATGCCTCTTCCTCTATAGTAATTTTTTCTTATTGAAGATGCAATATCTTGGTCCTTCTCTTCTTTCTACAAGCATTCCTTATCTTCTTTCTAAAAACATGAAAATTGGAAAAAAATAATGAGTGGATACTTTGCTATTCCTTCTATGGATTTTGATTGCTAAATTGATTTATATTAGAGCCAACACTTCCTCTACAACACTGTTTGAAAAAATTAAGAAGATGTTGGTTTTCCAAAATAAGAAATCATTTCCTATTGGGTTTAGATTAAAAAAAACATAGATTCCATGGCTTTATATTGACTTCCCACCAACAAATCCTCCAAATATTGATTCTAAATAAAATTCCACTTACTTAATGGATTCTCACCACCCACATGGAATTGGTCGAAAGGAAAATACTTTCTCAACTCCAAATGGTAACAACATTCAACTCAATGATCTTGACATATTTGGCCATCATGACTTTGAAAAAACTACTACTTTACCCACAATCTTCTTCCTTTACATTTGCAACAGATAACCATATAGTCCATAAACTCCAATCACTCGATTGATCAGTTTCAACATGCCCCTTCTTCCATTCCCCCTTCCTCTTTGTTCCCCACCCAAGACATAGCTTTCAAAAATTTTCTAACTCACTTTGCAAAAGACAAATCACAACACCCACTCAAAATGATCATCTAAGGTATTGTAGGTACAAGAAATCCATACTTACTTGGATTCCTTAAGTATGCAATCCTATCACCCTCTCCTAATACAATGGCACCCTTGATACTACTTGTTCCAACTAACATGACAACATTTAACATATGTGCACTTACAATACATATTTGAATAACTATAAATAAAACACATCCCCTAGAGAGAGATTATCTATTAATTAGATAAGAAGAGCTCAAGCATGTTCATTACATTATCATTGATTAGGTGAGCTATGTTGACCAAAAAATGGTTGCCCACATTTATGGTTGTCTAAGTGAGGCTTTTCCCATCAAAACATCCCATTTGGTGACCTAAGGAAACTTCCTCAGATAAAAGAAATTCCTATGTATGGAGGAGAATCTTGTGGCACCATCCTTTGGCATAACATTGACACAATTGTCACATTTGCAACCATT
This sequence comes from Picea glauca, assembly GCA_000966675.3. Taxonomy (NCBI): domain Eukaryota; kingdom Viridiplantae; phylum Streptophyta; class Pinopsida; order Pinales; family Pinaceae; genus Picea; species Picea glauca. Next base: position 49,364 of record JZKD02S0298465.1, on the reverse strand, counting down.
TTTTCTTGGGTAGGAGGTTGGTGACCCTTTTTAGGTCACTTTTTGAAACCTCCTTTCCAACTTAGGGAATAGAAAGCCAATATTGGTGGATTGGAAGCTTATCATGTCTAGGAAAAATTCATTCCTATGTAAAGCAACAAGCATCGAAGCATTTTATGCACTTATATTAAATTGATGCTTGCATCTCCTTATATAATTAAAATTTTCTAAAAAAGTTAGGCATGCTAATTGTTCGATTTTATGCAGAGAAAATGAAACAACAACTATATGCTAAGACAAAAGATGAATAGTTTGACTCAAAAGGGTTGTTGTGCAAGGACCAACAAATAACCTTAAGAAGCAACTTGTGGGTCATAGTAGGTCTTGTTAGTGGAGGAGCAGGGAAAGTCATTTCCATTTTATATGTCCCTATTTCTAAACCCATAATTGCCATCTTTTGTTGTCGGTGCCTTCACTCGCTAGAGAGGCCCACCTTGGGATGTTTCCAATCCAAATTTTGTGTTAATCCCCCTAGCCCCCCATAACAAAGGGAAATCATAAGTAAGTGTCGCTTCAAATGTTGTGTGACTTAGCAATAATAAATCAAAAGACATTACAAAAAGTGATGGTAGATACTTACACCTTTGATTTTCAAGGTCTGACACTCACCGCGATTTCAAGAATTAAGTCCTTGTGCAACCTCCACATCCTGCCTTTATTTTCCATTGAACATTATTCATAAATGAAGGAAAATGTGTATATGCAATTTAGGAAGCAACTAGAAGCCTTCCTCAAATCAAAACCTTTCCCCCCATATCTCTTTTGATCCACATGATTAATTCCTACATTTCGCTTATTGGGAATGCCATTTTATATGTGGTTTTATCTCTTTTGTTGACTCATATATGCTTGCATTTACTTTTCCCTTCTAAGCATAGTGTTTCTCTAATGTTGCCTCACTTTATATTCCAACATCTTTAACATGTTTTTGTATCTCTCTAGTGCTAGCTTAATGCAATGCATAGAGGCAAATAAGTCAAGTACGCATAGACCAAAGCAACCCATGTACACAACACTTTAACACAGTCATGTCTATATCAACAACGTATCACTCCAAGTAATGCCTGATCACATCAACTTCCTCCAACATGGAAAACCAATAAAACAGAAAATGAACCATTTAAATAAATAAATAAGAAAGAAAGCTATCGTATAATTCCATATATGAAACATGTATACATCAACTAATCCAAACGAGGCTTACCATATCTGTCAAGCTGAAAGCACGACTAGCAGTTAAAGGGGTTAAATAATAGCTTTGAAAAACACATTGTTAATGTTACGAGGGTCCTCTTCAGAATCGGAAATCAACTTAAACATTTATAGTGCAATACATCATAATTGGTTTGGTTGACACAAATACAATATGTGTCTGTTGGAGGAGAAAAGTTGCGAGCCCACCCTGAGCACTATTTAGTCGGCATTCTATCCAGATTAATCTGCAGCCGCGTACTCTTGCACGCTTCCGTCATCCAAACCGACCCGGAAAGAATTTGTGGACTTTTTAATTGTTAGTATCTGTCGGCATCAACAACTTCTCAGTAACTCTTTAGCTGTATGGCATTCATCCTCCATAAGTCTTTAGCTGTATGGCATTAGCTCTCAAGATTTTTAATCATATCACATTGATTTTGTTCACGATTTGGTTGAAGATGCCAATTTGCAAGGCGAGACGTTTGAATCAATCACCCGCCTTTGGACCACTGGAGGGGATACCATTTTCACCTAGACTATACTGTACAGTGAATTGAAGTATTATATATATAGATGGGGTATATTTACCATTTCCACATATTAATGTCACGTTGAGTTGCAAGGCAATGGAGCCTGCGTGTAATTGTTAGAT
>JZKD02S0298465.1:12516-31618 GCA_000966675.3 Picea glauca | reverse complement strand
AAAGCAATATAGAAGAACAATATGCAAAATCTCTTTTATTACTATCAAACCCTTGAGGTAGGGAAACACCATATAATGAATCTTATTATGGAAGGGATAATATCTTGTTCACTTGCCTCTTCGAGGGGGAAACCTCCTAATGAGATTCAGCTCCAAATAAAATATTTATCTTCATGTCTCATTACATTTCTTGAACCCCTTTATATAGTGCTACCATGAACTAAGAACATTCTAGAGGAGGAATCTTCTAGAAGTAGAACCTTCTAAGAAGTTCTATTACATTTATTATATCTAACTACCCATTTATTATATCTAACTATCATAGTGGGTCTTATTTAGTAATATAGTGGACCTATTCCACCTTACATTGAATGACCTCCACTATTATCATTATGGGCCCTCTGGGCCCCCCCACTACCTCTCTAGCTACCTAACAACAAGAGTGTTGTTGATCCAAACCTATATTATTATGGTGTTGGTGATGAGAGCCCGATTTTGATGAATTATTCAGAAATCCTTGTTGTTGGATATAAGTAATCCTTGAATTTTGAATTCAAGATGAAGAATCTGAGTATGATGAACTACTTCTTGAGACAATAAGTATGAGAGAGGACCGATGAGATGTTCCCAACTCAAGGAAATTATACAGTGAAAATATTAAAGAAGTTCATAATGACAGAATGAAAAATACACTGTTATGGATTGATGATGATTCAGACGATACTGATCCACAACTGATTGGATCATTGATGTATCTGGTTAACACTAGAATTGATTCATTCCATGCAGTGAATGTGCTTAGTCATTTCATGATTCAACCGAGACAGACTCACTAGACAACAAAAAAACTTGTACTGAGATATATACGAGGCACAGTTAGATATGGCTGGAGATATGCCTCTAGTATGAACTTTAGTTTGTAGGATATGTCGATTCAAATTGAGAAGAAAGTATAGTGGACTGGAAGAGCACATATGGTTGTTGTTCTACCATGAAGTTTTCCATGGTTTCTTGATGCAACAGGAAAAAAAAACTCTGTGTCCTTAAGTACCACAGAGGGAGAGTATATAGCATTGAGTGTGTGAATCAATGTGGCTTCACAAGATTCTGATAGATTTACTTGATCATGAGATAGATCCTATGATGATAACCAAGAGCCATGTGTAAATATTCTTGAGAACCTAATGTTTCCTGATGGATCGAAACATGATGAGATGAGATATCCTTCTATCAGAGATATGATGCAGAGAAAAAATGTACACATGCGGTACCTTACTACCCTTGAGCAGATTGTATACATCTTCACCAAACTAACTTCGTGAAGTAATCCTTCCTAAGTTGAGAGGGAGTGTTGATTACTCCAGTGAAGACAAAGTTCAAAGTACATCCGTGTGAGACTTGGCATGATAAAGAATGTCTCCCAAGATTACTTATATCCAACAACAAGGAGTGTTGATGATTACAGTTATGTGAGACATTCTCCAGCTTACAGACCTTGGGGATGTTGATCATTGCAACTATGTGAGATATTATCCATCTTACAAACCTGAGAGAAAGCCCCTAAGAAGGGTGTGTGGTTCTTATATGAGACATAGGTGGAATGTAGATATGACCTCCATACAAAGAGTTGAGAAGAAATCCAAATGATTCTCGTATGTAACATAGTGAGAAAGATGATCGGCATATTTGGACATGCATGTGGCTGAGCACAAGGTGAATGTGTGAAATATCAAAGTGTTATGTGCATCGTCATGAGAAAAGAAATCAATATGATGTATTAGCCTCTTCCAAGCATAATAGTTAATGAGAAACTCTAGATGACTCTCATGTGTAATGTAGTGGGAAAGAAGATCTATTGAGTGGGCGTGTCTGTGGAAGATCATGAGTGAATGTGATCCTAGTGGTTGAGCACTAGTGAAGAAGTGGTTCTTCTGTGTAATGCAGTGAGACAGAGATATGGAAATCCCTATGGATGTGTCCCTAGTGGATGAGCACTAGTGGGTGTATAATATCCCTTGCTATATTGTTCAAGAGTCAAACCTGCTTATAACACTAATTGTAATGTAAAGGGTATAGGTCGGCCCCACCTTAATGTGACTGGTAATTAATGTAAAATATAATTAATATGGTTAATATCAATTATATTATAATATATTGAGGTCGGCCCTATTGTGCCAATAGACACTTATGTTGACAGGTTCAGGTTAGTATAAGAAAATGTAAATACCCCATTGAGGAATCATATCTTCCATGTGAGTTTGGAAATTTCAGCTAGTACACCTTCTTGTAAAAAGTGTGCACCTCTCTTGGGCACTAGACTTCTAGGGTTTGAGAACTATCTTGTGTGCTAGGTATTCTTGGTGGTGAAGGTCTTTCTCTTGAAGAATATAGAAAAGGATTTGGTTGGGTTTTATTCCCTTGTTGAGAATGGTTTCCCATGATACTTCTTGTTTTCTTGTGCATGGTGCTTCTTCTTGTGATCTTGGTTGCTTCAACATCAATGGTTATGGTTAAATGCTAAAAATGGAATGAAATTCATGGTTAACCTTGATTATTGAAAAATAAACATCTTCAACTCTTCTATTTCTTTTGTTAGATCAACAACTCCAGTCTTCAATCTTTTGATTTCTTCCTTGTTTTCTAGATAAATCATTTTGAGGTTGATGACTTCCAATTACAACATGTGTCATGATTCTTCCTTTCTAGTCAACCGTCTCTTCAGGGTTTCTTCGCTTTCTTTAGCTTCTTCAAGTTGAGTCTTTAGACCGTTGACCATTTGTTTTGTTTCTTCTAATTCTTCTCTGCATTTATTGAGTTTTTAATATGCCTTCAACTCATTCATTTTTTTTTTTAGATCAACAACTTCAGTCTTTAATCTATTTATTTCTTCTTCTTTTTCTTCTAGTTGAATCTTTTGTTCTTTCTCTTCATAGTTGTTAGATTGATCTAATCATTATAGTAGCAACATATCTTTATTTTGAAGTTTCTAAAACTCTTCTAAAGTGCACATAGCTATTTATTTGATATTTTTAAGAGCCTCCATAGGAACTTCAATATATATATATACACCATTTCTTGGTTCCATATGAATCTCTTCTAATGCATCTATAACATCAATCTTAAGATTCAATATTTTTCCTTTAGTGAGTAATGAGGTATGTATCGATTCCTTGATGGAGTTGTCTTCTTCATTGATGACTATGTATTGCATCAATTCCTTGTTTTAGTTTTCTTTTTCTTTGATGATTGGGGATTGCATCAATTCCTTGTTTGAGTTGTCATGTTTATTGATGACTGGAGATTGCATCAATTCCTTGTTTGCATGGTCTACTTTATTGATGACTGGGGATTGAATCAATTCCTTGATGGTATTGTCATATTTTTCTGTGTTTTGTACTCTAGTCTAATAAGAAATCTCTAGTTGGAGCATTAATATTTTTTTAGCAGAGGCGTAGTGTCCCATATTTTCTTTGATTCGGTATGACAATCCATTCTGGATTGCTTTTAATTACATTGAATTGTTTCTCTTTGCTATTTTTTCATTTTTTGATTTGTTAATTGAGGTAGTTAAGTACCAAGGCTACTTACTATTCAGTCCCAAAATCCAGATCCTCTTCAATTCAGATATATTTTCATTCTTTCCCTCCATGAAGAGTATTATGTTCCATCAAATAAAGGAGCACCATTTGTGGAGAGAGCCATTTGTTCATCCATTTGTATGTTTAGTAGGATCTTCCTTCCAGTGATTAGACTATTTTTCCTTGAAGATACTTTAATTTAATAGCAATTCTTCTCTTCTATACCATTGACTGGTTAATTTGTAGTGAAGGAAATTGGTATCATACCAATTCTTGAAACACACACTAACATTGAGAGGGGGGATGAATTAGTGTCTGTAACTTTTGTCTACATTTAACACTTTCATAGATTAAGTAAATTAACTCACTAAGATATATGCAGTTCAATTAATTATTCATAAACATGTATAACAAAAATTGTATGAAGTATATAAAATATCATTCTTTTATTGATTCAACTTGAATTAATACAAATAAAATCAATCCTTTAATATCTTCATTTTCAACTGAATATGAGAGATCCAACTCTTTGATGCAAGACCCAACTTGTAGTTCTCAGATCCAACTGATAAATGAGGAATCCAAACCTCATAATAAGACCCAACTTGTTGATCTCAGATCCAAATGGGATGTGAAGAATCCAATCCTCATGACAAGACTCAGCCTGTAAACATGCACCAACCTCATAGAATGAATTTTAATTCAATCCATTATATATATATATATATATATATATATATATATATATATATATATATATATATATATATATACACAAAGACACAGTATTCCCTTCATATTCCTTTACTTATATAGCCCTACAAAGGTTCCACTTTGAAACAATGTTTCCTTTTGGAATGAAACATTACACCCCTTCAATTAATTAACACAAATGGTTATTTTTATTAATTCATTTTCATACACCAATTTAGATATAAATTTGTGTATGAATATTCTGGAGTGATTTTATTAATTAATTTGCATACACTGACAAACATATTTTTGGTCGTAGGAGAAATTTGGACTTGAGTATTTCAATTCTAGTCGACCCATCTTGCTTCAACCTTGACCCAATTTGTATTTAAGTTTTCTTTGACTTTGACCTTAATGTTACTTCTTTGTTGGACCGATTCTTCTCGGAAGAAAAATGACTTGAGAAATTCGACTTTTTTCATCTCAAATTTATTTGTCCGACTTGCATTTCCTGACTCAATTTTCCTTTGACTTCGACCTTCAATTGATCGACTTCTCTTCAAGTCGTCCTGAAATCGATCCACTTGTATTCTCCAAATTTCATCAATTTGTAGGCTTACAGTCGATCGACTTGTATTCTATTTGATCGACTTATATATACTGGACCTTATTTTTGTTTGAATCAACATGACTTGTGACTCGATGGTGTCAATGCTTCCTCACCAAACATCCACAATTATCATTTTCTCTCATATCTAGACTCTTATTCAATTGATATTTTCTGAATCACTTTTAATGAACCATGTCTTATTTACTTATTTGTGATTTGTATGGATCCATATTAGATTATCCATTTACCCTTTTTATATAGACAATTTCTTCACAGTTTCTTATTTTGTGCATGGATGTTAATGACAAAATCTCAAGATTATACAATATAGGATGAGCGTATCAAGCTCATACATTATATTAGTCAATATTATCTTTCTACTAATATTCAAGTAAATTTCATAAAATTATGTCCAATATCAAATGATTGAAATTCAAGTCACCTTCATAACTTTATGCCCAATATTGACATTGCTTGACATTCAAATCACCTTCATAACATCATGTCCAATATTGACAATGCTTGAAATTCAAGTCACATTCATAACAATATGTCCAATATTGACAATGCTTCTCAAACCAATCAATCAATGATACTTCACCTATTTATCAAGGTTGACATCAATGGAAACCAAATTTCCAACAATATCACCTTTTGTTATTGATGAAAACCTTAGTAAAAAAATGGTACTTCCCTTTTGAAATGTATTATTTATTTTGAGTCCTTTGAGATGACTGTGTTTTACTCTTTATCTCTCTCCCTTTGACAACAATGAAAAAGGTAATATTTCTCTTCTCCCCATGATATGATTCTCCCTCTGAGGTGATTATCCCTCTGAGATGATGCTCCCCTTGTATTTGTCCAATTTATTTTGGTCTTTATTTTTATTAGTTATCTCTCCTCTTTTGACATCAATGACAAAATAAAGAAAACTTTTACTGGTTTTCTCCCCCTGTGAATGTGCCAGTTGTTATCTCAATCTATTGGGATTTTTGTGTTCAAAAAGGGTTTTAATGTCTTCTCCTTCGTCATAATGGAAAAGGGTGTGAAGATTACTGATATTATTTATCTATTTATTCTTCTTCTTGATATTTCTTTAGTTCTTTGATTCCAAGAGATCTTTTCTTTTTGTTTTCTAGTTTGTCTGTGACCTACGGGATTAAACTGTGGCTTGAAAAACTGCAACTTAGAGGAATCTAAGTCGTAAAAATCACTCGAGGATCGCACTCAGCTTGAGACACACCAACCCTTAACATGGTTGGATTTTGTTTCCCCATAGGTTTCGAACTGGTGACTTTAACATCATGGAGTTCCTTAACAACACACTTTGTCACTAACTATCCTACACCTCGGGGGATTTAAAGTTAAAGGACATGGGGGTGGGATTTGATCCACTTATGTGTCAACGAGTCATGATACCATTTAATATAGTATCTCTGAGTGCAACTACACATTCAACCACTACCTCAAGGTGCTACTATGGCTCCAAGTTAGGACCTCATAGGAATTGAACCTTACCCAAGGATGAAAAAATCCTTTCTTTTCACCATTGGAAATAACCCCTTTGGGCCTTCTTAAATTGAAGGACATGGGGGTGGGATTGGATCCACTTGTGTGTGCATGAGTCATGATATCATTTAATATAATATATCTAGGTGAAACCACACATTCGACCACTACCTCAAGGTGCCCCCATGGCTTCAGGTTAGGCCCTCATGGGAATTGAACCTTTCCCAATGGTGAAAAACTCTTTGCTTTCCACCATTGGATCCAACCCCTTTGGACTTAAAAAGTTGAAGGAAATGGCAGTGGACTTTGATCTACTTATGTGTGCATGGGTAACGATACCATTTAATATAGTATCTCTTGGTGCAACCACATGTTCGACCACTACCTCATGGTGACCCCATGGCTCAAGGTCAGGCCCTCATGGGAATTGAACCTTTCTCAAGGATGAAAAACACCTCGCTTTTCACCATTGGATCCAACCCCTTTGGGAGATTCCAAGAGATCTTTACTATTATTTCATATAATCAATAACTTTGTTCTATCCATACTCTATCTTTATATATTTTGAACTCCTTTTCTTGATTTCATCTTTTGATATTATTTGTTTTATTCATCACACTATTCTACAGATTGATTTTCTTTTGAGAGTTCATCATCATCACCAATTTTTTGTGGACCATAATATTCTTCATCTTATTATTTATAAATTATTTGTCCTTGAGCTTGTTCCTCTTCATATGAAAAGCTATGAATTTCACATTCCTTGCTAGGAGTTTCATCCATCAGTTTATTGTTATCAATTTCTTCATTTTTAGGTGCAAGATCTTAATCATATTTCTATCTTTTTTCTTCATATTTCTTCTCCATGTCTTTCCATAAGGCACTCTGTTTGATGAAATTTTATTTTCTACATTTTTCCTTTGACATTTATCCTCTCATATTTTCTTCCAAAGTTCATTATATTTCCTTCTTGACTTGCATCGATTATTTTTCATAGATTGTCAAATTGATTTCTTGCAGTCTTTCGATTTGTGCCCAAACTTATCACAACTGTAGCATCTTATGGTATGACAAAACTTTCTTGTGTTCCCAACATAATTTCATCTCCAACATCTCATTAAGTTATTGGACCTTCCTGAATTTTTATTTTCAATACTCTTGCATTACAATGCTTTGTGACCAAAGTTTTTACAAGAAAAGAAATAACCATTGAAGGTGTTTCCATACTCAAGTTTGTTGTGACATGAAAATTATTCCTTTTGATATGTTTCTTGTTTTTTACTTTTATAGCTTCCTCCTTTAACAAATTTCATGGTTTGTATTTGGTTCGTGATTGCACTTTTTCCTTTTGAGGAGGATAATCCTTTCTCATGTTTGTGAATGGTGTTCCACTTGCCACCTTCTTCTTTCTTATTGTACCAAAGACTAGTTTTGTAATTCCTTGGTCTTTGACTGTTCCAGATCTTATCTAGGATGGTTGAGCTATTCTAGAATTTAACAATTGTTTTTTTCTTTCCATTCTTCTTTTTAAGGTTGATAAATTCCAATTCCAACATGTGACATGTTTCTTCCTTTTTAGTCAACTGGATCTTCAAGTCTTCTTCTATTTCCTTATATTCTTCAAGTTGAGTTTTTAGATTGATGACAATTTCTTCTATCTCATCCAATACTTCTATTGTAACATACAAACTATATAAATATTAAGTGATAATAATGATAAATAATGATAATAATAATAAATAGTTATTAATTGTATAAGGGATGCATCCTTTCATGGATGGTCACCATGTGTTCCTTTAGGTTCTCTATATATTTAGCACTCTCATTGTACATCTAATAATATTATACTATCTATTTTATTTCATTATATATATTCTTATTCAATATATTTATTGTCATTTATGGATTACAGTTATTCATTTCATTTATGATGGATGTTCGTTGTAAGAACCATATTGGTTCTTTACATTGGTATCATATATTTGTTGTTGATCCTATCCATTGGCCATACAAGCTTGTAGCCTTACACAAAACAAAATAAGAGTTTCTCTAATTTATCTAGGTCTTTGACCATGTGAGGGAATTTTTCCATTAAAAAACAATTATCATAAAAAATTACCATTGAAGAAAAAATATTTTAGTTGCAAGAAATTATAAGTTATTACGATATATCAAGAAGAAGGAAAAAAAATAGTGAGAAGAAAAAAGAAAGAATAAAGAATAAAAAAATTATATAGTTTAAAAGAAAACATTCAAAAGAAGGAGGAAGAATAAATTTTGATTTTATTGTTAGCAGTTTACGAGGCCATGGTTTTCGTAAACCATTGGCCTATGGTATTTTCCCTACCTTATAAATTTTTTTTTAACAGTGGTAACTTTTTACAAATTTCTATATACACGTGTTGGGGTTGAATCCAAAATAAAAAGTCAATGACCTAAGTCTTTTGGAGTAATATTAATTCAATAAAAGTCAAAAGATATTTTAGAAAAATAATAATGTGCCCAATTAACCTGTGTAAATGATATTCATATAGGAAAAGTAAGAAGAGAGGGTGAGCCATGAAAAATTCAAACCAATAGGCGTTTTCAATAGTTTCCTTGAACAAGAACAATGATTTGGCTCATGAGGAAACCCTAGTTTCAACCTGGCGCAGATTGTTGCAGGCTAGCTACAAACCAATGACACAGCGAACCATTAGCGACTAGAGGACGTCAACTGAACTCTATTGACACGCTATAATGGGCACAAAAGAGGGGGGGCAACCCCCCTTGTACAACAATATTACCACTAATGACTGCTCAAGCACCAGAGCAAAATGCCCCTCGTTCGAGTCACCCTTGCAGCTACGCAACCGGCTTCTGGCCAGAGAACAAGGCCTCAGGAAGGAGATGGAGATGGAAGCTAGCATGTCCCATCCAAAAGCACCTCGAGTGTGGGAGTCAGGAAAATGCATTCCACAAATGGAAAAAACATCGAGATACCTCATAAGCTAAACAAGAGTAGGGGAACATACCCAATTTATGAGGGAACACACCCTCATTGGCATGTTCCTGGGCCTTTGGCCATCAGAAAGAGATCTAAACAAATGGATAAAACACTGGTGGAACCCCAAAGGAGACTATGAGGTACAACTCATCTCCAAAGGTTTATGTACAATCATCCTGTACAATCCAGAATACAGAGACAGGATATTTGAGAATGGGTCGTGCTTCTACAACTCAGTGGGGTTATTCTTGTGATTTTGGACTAAAAGATTCAGCCCAAATAAGGAGGATTTCACTATGGATCTGCCTATATTCATTACTGCAAGAGTTCTGGCTGGAAGAGATTCTCATGGGCATAGGAAACACACTGGGCCAATATGTCAAAGCATCAGAAGCCATAAGGAAGAGGAAATACACTTCATATGATAGGATCTATGTCTATATGAACATTTCTAAGGCCCTACCAGGAGTTGTAACTCTAGAATACCAGGATGAGGATTGGAAACAAACACTGGACTATGAACACATCCCTTTTCGTTGCAGGAGATGTCATGAGCATGGTCACCTCTTTAGAGACTGCCCCTTGATCAAACAAGCCACCAAAGCAAATGATACCATACAGAAAGATGGCTTCACAATGGTCATAGCCATAAAGAAAAACCCTCCAAGGAAGCATGTCCTGGATCCCAGACAAAAGATCACGACCAAAAAATCCTATAAGATTCTGAACCAGCTACCAAAAGATGAGAAAATCCAAGATCCACACAAGGAATCACAACAGGCTCAAGGGGACATCCAAAACCATCCTCCCCCTTGCCCAAATCATGAAATCTACACAGAATAAAGAGGAGACGGGGATGGAGACACCTAAATGCAGCTGGACAATAGAGATCTAGCGGGCATAGATCTAGAAAAGCTTGAGGAGGTCGTGAATCAAAAGGACCTGTAGACCCTTCCTGAAGAACAACTAGGAAAGGTACACAAAGTATTTCTTAACTCCTCAGCAGAATCCACAGCACGCCTGGGCATAGCCTCAGACATAGGTTCAGGCTCGAAAAGAATACTATGTGAGAAGAAAAGAAGAGGGTGGAAAACAACGCAACAACTCATCAAGGAGGCGGGAAACCTCATGATAAACTTAGGGCAGATGCACAAGCTCTCAGAGGGATACCTCCACCCAACACCACCCTCTTAATGATGAATATCATTACCTGGAACATTATAGGACTCAATGGNTATGGCTCCAAGTTAGGACCTCATAGGAATTGAACCTTACCCAAGGATGAAAAAATCCTTTCTTTTCACCATTGGAAATAACCCCTTTGGGCCTTCTTAAATTGAAGGACATGGGGGTGGGATTGGATCCACTTGTGTGTGCATGAGTCATGATATCATTTAATATAATATATCTAGGTGAAACCACACATTCGACCACTACCTCAAGGTGCCCCCATGGCTTCAGGTTAGGCCCTCATGGGAATTGAACCTTTCCCAATGGTGAAAAACTCTTTGCTTTCCACCATTGGATCCAACCCCTTTGGACTTAAAAAGTTGAAGGAAATGGCAGTGGACTTTGATCTACTTATGTGTGCATGGGTAACGATACCATTTAATATAGTATCTCTTGGTGCAACCACATGTTCGACCACTACCTCATGGTGACCCCATGGCTCAAGGTCAGGCCCTCATGGGAATTGAACCTTTCTCAAGGATGAAAAACACCTCGCTTTTCACCATTGGATCCAACCCCTTTGGGAGATTCCAAGAGATCTTTACTATTATTTCATATAATCAATAACTTTGTTCTATCCATACTCTATCTTTATATATTTTGAACTCCTTTTCTTGATTTCATCTTTTGATATTATTTGTTTTATTCATCACACTATTCTACAGATTGATTTTCTTTTGAGAGTTCATCATCATCACCAATTTTTTGTGGACCATAATATTCTTCATCTTATTATTTATAAATTATTTGTCCTTGAGCTTGTTCCTCTTCATATGAAAAGCTATGAATTTCACATTCCTTGCTAGGAGTTTCATCCATCAGTTTATTGTTATCAATTTCTTCATTTTTAGGTGCAAGATCTTAATCATATTTCTATCTTTTTTCTTCATATTTCTTCTCCATGTCTTTCCATAAGGCACTCTGTTTGATGAAATTTTATTTTCTACATTTTTCCTTTGACATTTATCCTCTCATATTTTCTTCCAAAGTTCATTATATTTCCTTCTTGACTTGCATCGATTATTTTTCATAGATTGTCAAATTGATTTCTTGCAGTCTTTCGATTTGTGCCCAAACTTATCACAACTGTAGCATCTTATGGTATGACAAAACTTTCTTGTGTTCCCAACATAATTTCATCTCCAACATCTCATTAAGTTATTGGACCTTCCTGAATTTTTATTTTCAATACTCTTGCATTACAATGCTTTGTGACCAAAGTTTTTACAAGAAAAGAAATAACCATTGAAGGTGTTTCCATACTCAAGTTTGTTGTGACATGAAAATTATTCCTTTTGATATGTTTCTTGTTTTTTACTTTTATAGCTTCCTCCTTTAACAAATTTCATGGTTTGTATTTGGTTCGTGATTGCACTTTTTCCTTTTGAGGAGGATAATCCTTTCTCATGTTTGTGAATGGTGTTCCACTTGCCACCTTCTTCTTTCTTATTGTACCAAAGACTAGTTTTGTAATTCCTTGGTCTTTGACTGTTCCAGATCTTATCTAGGATGGTTGAGCTATTCTAGAATTTAACAATTGTTTTTTTCTTTCCATTCTTCTTTTTAAGGTTGATAAATTCCAATTCCAACATGTGACATGTTTCTTCCTTTTTAGTCAACTGGATCTTCAAGTCTTCTTCTATTTCCTTATATTCTTCAAGTTGAGTTTTTAGATTGATGACAATTTCTTCTATCTCATCCAATACTTCTATTGTAACATACAAACTATATAAATATTAAGTGATAATAATGATAAATAATGATAATAATAATAAATAGTTATTAATTGTATAAGGGATGCATCCTTTCATGGATGGTCACCATGTGTTCCTTTAGGTTCTCTATATATTTAGCACTCTCATTGTACATCTAATAATATTATACTATCTATTTTATTTCATTATATATATTCTTATTCAATATATTTATTGTCATTTATGGATTACAGTTATTCATTTCATTTATGATGGATGTTCGTTGTAAGAACCATATTGGTTCTTTACATTGGTATCATATATTTGTTGTTGATCCTATCCATTGGCCATACAAGCTTGTAGCCTTACACAAAACAAAATAAGAGTTTCTCTAATTTATCTAGGTCTTTGACCATGTGAGGGAATTTTTCCATTAAAAAACAATTATCATAAAAAATTACCATTGAAGAAAAAATATTTTAGTTGCAAGAAATTATAAGTTATTACGATATATCAAGAAGAAGGAAAAAAAATAGTGAGAAGAAAAAAGAAAGAATAAAGAATAAAAAAATTATATAGTTTAAAAGAAAACATTCAAAAGAAGGAGGAAGAATAAATTTTGATTTTATTGTTAGCAGTTTACGAGGCCATGGTTTTCGTAAACCATTGGCCTATGGTATTTTCCCTACCTTATAAATTTTTTTTTAACAGTGGTAACTTTTTACAAATTTCTATATACACGTGTTGGGGTTGAATCCAAAATAAAAAGTCAATGACCTAAGTCTTTTGGAGTAATATTAATTCAATAAAAGTCAAAAGATATTTTAGAAAAATAATAATGTGCCCAATTAACCTGTGTAAATGATATTCATATAGGAAAAGTAAGAAGAGAGGGTGAGCCATGAAAAATTCAAACCAATAGGCGTTTTCAATAGTTTCCTTGAACAAGAACAATGATTTGGCTCATGAGGAAACCCTAGTTTCAACCTGGCGCAGATTGTTGCAGGCTAGCTACAAACCAATGACACAGCGAACCATTAGCGACTAGAGGACGTCAACTGAACTCTATTGACACGCTATAATGGGCACAAAAGAGGGGGGGCAACCCCCCTTGTACAACAATATTACCACTAATGACTGCTCAAGCACCAGAGCAAAATGCCCCTCGTTCGAGTCACCCTTGCAGCTACGCAACCGGCTTCTGGCCAGAGAACAAGGCCTCAGGAAGGAGATGGAGATGGAAGCTAGCATGTCCCATCCAAAAGCACCTCGAGTGTGGGAGTCAGGAAAATGCATTCCACAAATGGAAAAAACATCGAGATACCTCATAAGCTAAACAAGAGTAGGGGAACATACCCAATTTATGAGGGAACACACCCTCATTGGCATGTTCCTGGGCCTTTGGCCATCAGAAAGAGATCTAAACAAATGGATAAAACACTGGTGGAACCCCAAAGGAGACTATGAGGTACAACTCATCTCCAAAGGTTTATGTACAATCATCCTGTACAATCCAGAATACAGAGACAGGATATTTGAGAATGGGTCGTGCTTCTACAACTCAGTGGGGTTATTCTTGTGATTTTGGACTAAAAGATTCAGCCCAAATAAGGAGGATTTCACTATGGATCTGCCTATATTCATTACTGCAAGAGTTCTGGCTGGAAGAGATTCTCATGGGCATAGGAAACACACTGGGCCAATATGTCAAAGCATCAGAAGCCATAAGGAAGAG
Organism: Picea glauca; assembly: GCA_000966675.3. Classification (NCBI taxonomy): domain Eukaryota; kingdom Viridiplantae; phylum Streptophyta; class Pinopsida; order Pinales; family Pinaceae; genus Picea; species Picea glauca. Next base: position 17,583 of record JZKD02S0298465.1, on the reverse strand, counting down.
GAAATACACTTCATATGATAGGATCTATGTCTATATGAACATTTCTAAGGCCCTACCAGGAGTTGTAACTCTAGAATACCAGGATGAGGATTGGAAACAAACACTGGACTATGAACACATCCCTTTTCGTTGCAGGAGATGTCATGAGCATGGTCACCTCTTTAGAGACTTCCCCTTGATCAAACAAGCCACCAAAGCAAATGATACCATACATAAATATGGCTTCACAATGGTCATAGCCATAAAGAAAAACCCTCCAAGGAAGCAAGTCCTAGATCCTAACAAAATATCACGACCAAAAACTTCTATAAGATTCTGAACCAGCTACCAAAAGATGAGAAAATCCAAGATCCACACAAGGAATCACAACAGGCTCAAGGGGACATCCAAAACCATCCTCCCCCTTGCCCAAAACATGAAATCTACATAGAATAAAGAGGAGACGGGGATGGAGACACCTCAATGCAGCTGGACAATAGATATCTAGCGGGCATAGATCTAGAAAAGCTCGAGGAGGCCATGAATCAAAAGGACCTACAGACCCTTCCTGAAGAACAACTAGGAAAGGTACACAAAGTATTTCTTAACTCCTCAGCAGGATCCGCAGCATGCCTGGGCATAGCATTAGACATAGGTTCAGGATCGAAAAGAATACTATGTGAGAATTAAATAAGAGGGTGGAAAACAACGCAACAACTCATCAAGGAGGCAGGAAACCTCATGATAAACTTAGGGCAGATGCACAAGCTCTCAGAGGGATACCTCCACCCAACACCACCCTCTTAATGATGAATATCATTACCTGGAACATTATAGGACTCAATGGTAGATCCAAACAAAGGATCCTCTGAGACTGCATCAAAACAGAAAACCCATACATCCTAATGTTACAGGAAACCAAATGTGCAGGGGCCAAAGATGAAACCATCTTCCAGCGTATCTGGAGAGGATGTAACTCCATATTAATAGACTCCATAGGAGCCTCAGGAGGTCTAGCTATCCTCTGGAACCCAATCAACATCACTATTATCAAATTCTTCTCAACTATAGGCACAATAACAACCCACTTCGAGTTCATAGGCTCGAATTAGGAAGGGGCCATTACAAATGTTTATGGCCCCCAAAGCCAACATGACAAAGATGAACTCATGGAGCAGATAGCACTAATCAAGACTCTGGTGAAAACACACAACTAGATCTTAGGAGGTGACTTCAATATGATCTTGTCGCTGGAGGAAAAGACAGGAGGCAGGAAGAGACTCGAGCAAGAAAATGGCAAGTTCAAAACCCTCATTGATCATCTAAAGCTAGTAGACATAGAAAATAACAATGGCACCTTCACCTGGTCCAATCGTAGATCAGGAAACCAACTCATTGCTTTTCGTCTGGACTGCTTTCTGGTGACTGAGGTATTAATGGAGGAGGGATCTTATATGGAAATCCTTATTCTTCCAAAAGTTAGGTCGGATCATTGGCCTTTTGTTTTTAATTTAGAAACAGGAGAAACACCCAAATACAAGCCCTTCCGTTTCAAAAAATTCTGGCTCTCACACTAGGATTTCCATCAGTTAGTAAAATCCTGGTGGGCACAAGTAGAAATAGATCATGCCACTAACATGTATAAATTCCAGCAGTGCCTCAAAAACTTCAAGCAGCTGCTAAAACACTAGAACAAGAACACCTTTGGAAACATACTCCAAAGTATACAGGACATAGAAAATAAGCTTTTGGAGATACAAATTTTTTTTATCTCAGGATCCCGAACCATTGAACTAATGAAAGAGGAGGAGAAGCTCCAAGCGCAACTAGAAGAGGGAAGAAGGTAAGAAGAAATCTTGTGCAAACAAAAATCCATAGTACAATGGCTCAAAGAAGGGGAAAAGAACACAAAATTATTTGATAGAGAAATGGTGCATCGACACAACATAAACAGAATAACCCATTTAGAGGATAGCTAGGGAAATCCAATCAGAGAACATTCTCAGATAGAGGAAAAGTTGATCAACTACTACCGTGACCTTCTAACGAAAACCAGGGAGGACATAACAACAACCATCCAAAGGGTCACTAGACACATACCCTCTCTGTTAACTTCAAAACAAAACGTAGCCCTAACACGACACATCACCCAAGAGGAAGTCAATCAAGTCGTAAAATCAATGCCCCTAGGAAAATCCCCTGGCTCGGATGGGTTCACCACTGATTTTTTCCACCACTGCTGGGACATGGTCAAGGAAGAAGTTTGGGAGGTAGTAGAGGAATTGAGAGCATCAGGCCTAGTCCTACCATCTCTTAATGCCACCTTTCTCACCCTCATTCTGAAATAAGAATGCGTCACAAACCCTAAAAAGTTCATACCCATCGCCCTTTACAATGTAATCTACAAAATCATAACGAAGGTGGTGGCCAATCGACTCAAACCCATACTGACCCATGTCATCTCCAAGGAACAGGCAGGATACATAGAAGGAAGACAAATCATGGACAACGTCATCCTGGCTCACGAGGTCATCCACTCCCTCAAGACATCAAAGACTCTAGGTATGTTAATAAAACTTGACCTTTCAAAAGCTTTTGACAAAGCCAGCTAGTAGTACCTTCAGGTTCTCTTAGAGTCTTTTGGATTTGATCAACATTGGGTGGACTGGATCTTAAATCTCACCTCCTCAACCTTCTTCTCCATTCTAGTGAATGGGGTCCCATCCCAGCCTTTTCAGCCTTCTAGAGGTATCAAACAAGGGGACCCCCTTTCTCCCTTCTTGTTTGTACTTATGGTGGAAGGCTTGGGACGTTACATCAAATCGACAGTCACAAACGGCTCACTCAAAGGCCTACCTCTGAACAATATCCATCCAATGCCCTCTCACAGTTAATTTTTTTATGACACCCTCCCTCTTAACTCCCCAATGGACAGGGAAGCCAACAATCTCAACTCTATCCTCTCATACTTCACAGAAGCTTCAAGCATGTCTCTTAACCTAGACAAGTCCAAACTCTATTTTTTCAACACCCCGACTTCTATCCAGCTCCACATTTCCAGACTCCTAGGAATACCCAAGAGCTCCCTTCCATCCAACTATTTAGGCGTTCCTCTCATGGGTGTGGTAGCTAAATCCATTTACTGGGACAACCTTCTCCTTTCCATCTCCAACAGACTAAGCAACTGGACCTTCAAACCTCTCAACATCACTTCCAAGTTGTTCCTCCTCAAATCCATCTTACAAGCCCTACCTACTTACCTCTTCACCGCTTTAGCAGCGCCTAAACAGGTCATCAAAGCCATAAGGAACCTCCAGCGAAACTTCCTCTGGCATGGTCATCAACCTAACAAGAAATGGGTGCTAGTAAGCTGGGACAGACTTTGTACACCAAAAATCCTAGGAGTATTGGGACTTCGTGATCCAAGGAAACACAATCAAGTAATGGTAGCCAAAATATGGTGGAGATGGTTAAAAACCCCAACAATTGTTTAGGTGCAAATATGGAAGCAAAAGTACACCCCCCTCACACCAAATAATCAACTCATTAGACACAATGACTGACTTCAGGGCTCCAACATATGGAACACAGCCTGGCAAAATTGCAAGTTGGTTCAAAATCATGCTTTCTGGGAAGTCNGAGGAAAGTTAAAGGATTTTCAATAAAAAAAGAGTGAAAAGTGTATTGTTTTAAAAGTGGGTTCTTGAAATTCATACAGTTATCATTTATAAAAATCAAATACAAACTAAACTATGACATCTACAAAGAAAACATTTTCGACAAAATGTCCCTATTGTGCAAAAGAGGAAGAGTATGAAAAGGGTCGTATGAATGGAACTCTCCCTTGTCCATATTGTAAAAATAATTTTACTTTAGTATAAAATCAAGGTGACACACATTGGGGAGTGAAAATAAAAGAATTAGAGAACCAACTAATTCATTATCAAAAACACAACATAAATTTACAATTTCAAGTTGGGTTGGAGAAAATGCTAAAAAACCAAGAGAGATAAAAACAAAATCTTGAGGGAAAATTACTAGAAAAAGACAAAGACATTTCTTACTTAAGAAAAGATAACCAAAAGTTATTGGTACAAAAAAACAAAGAAAAAGATAAGAAGAAAAGAGATCAGAAGTTAGAACAAGCTAATCATGATCTCATTAAGAAATTTATAGAGAAAGATGAAGAGAATTAGCGTTTAAAGAACCATAATCAAAGCTTGGTTGAACAAATCAAGAAGTTAAAGAATGAGAATAAATTATCCGAAAAAGATGAAGAAACCTCTCACTTAAGAATACTTAATCAACAATTTCTTGCACAAATTAAAAGTTTCAAGAACGAAGTAACAAAAAATTTGGAATAAAAAAATGAAGATGACAAGTCAGGAAATAAGGAACAACTTTTACGTTTAAGGAAACATAATCAAGAATTACTTACCCAAATTAGAAAGATAAAGCATGATAAGAAGTCTTTACAAGAAGAATTAGTTCACAAAGAAACAATTACTAAATCAGTTGAAATAGAGAGGCTTCTAGTTCAAAAAATCCAAAACTTAGAGAAAGAAACAAACACTTATCCAATTGAATTAACGGAAACATCAAAAGTTGAAAAAAGATCCAATAAACAATATTCAAAAGCAATTTGGGTGCCTTATCACCATCCAAATCACAATATTCGTTACGACCAACAACAAGGTCAAGAGGAATCTAAACATTGTTCTTCTTACCAACAACTAAACTGCATCATTGAAAAAGAACGAAGACAAAATTGACAACTTCTATGGAATCCTAAAATAACAAATCCTATCTGAACAATCAATCATCAAACAATTCCAATGAAAATAGATTTTGGATGGATCACTTCCAAAAAGATGCAACAGATTACTTTAGGAATTCGAAAATTATATCGTTTTGTTTCTTCAAATGTCAAACTTACAAAAACAGATATCACGAGAAGTCAGTTCGAGTTAGAACAAGAGATAGGTCCTTCTCTAATCATGATTTGAGGACAAAGAATTTTTAAGGGAAAGAAAATGTAACATACAAAATATATAAATATTAAGTGATAATAATCATAACTAATAATAA
>JZKD02S0298465.1:0-12506 GCA_000966675.3 Picea glauca | reverse complement strand
GTGTACATTTTTTCTCTGCATCATATCTCTGATAGAAATATATTTCATCTCATCATGTTTCGATCCATCAGGAAACATTAGGTTCTCAAGAATCTTTACACATGGCTCTTGGTTATCATCATAGGATCTATCTCGTGATCAAGTAAATCTGTCAGAAGCTTGTGAAGCCACATTGATTCACACACTCAATGCTATATACTCTCCCTCTGTGGTACTTAAGAACACAGAGTTTTTTTTTCCTGTTGCATCAAGAAACCATGGAAAACTTCATGGTAGAACAACAACCATATGTGCTCTTCCAGTCCACTATACTTTCTTCTCAATTTGAATCAACAATCCTGCAAACTAAAGTTCATACTAGAGGCATATCTCCAGCCATATCTAACTGTGCCTCGTATATATCTCAATACAAGTTTTGTTGTTGTCTAGTGAGTCTGTCTCGGTTGAATCATGAAATGACTAAGCACATTCACTGCATGGAATGAATCAATTCTAGTGTTAACCAGATACATCAATGATCCAATCAGTTGTGGATCAGTATCGTCTGAATCATCATCAATCCATAACAGTGTATTTTTCATTCTGTCATTATGAACTTCTTTAATATTTTCACTGTATAATTTCCTTGAGTTGGGAACATCTCATCGGTCCTCTCTCATACTTATTGTCTCAAGAAGTAGTTCATCATACTCAGATTCTTCATCTTGAATTCAAAATTCAAGGATTACTTATATCCAACAACAAGGATTTCTGAATAATTCATCAAAATCGGGCTCTCATCACCAACACCATAATAATATAGGTTTGGATCAACAACACTCTTGTTGTTAGGTAGCTAGAGAGGTAGTGGGGGGGCCCAGAGGGCCCATAATGATAATAGTGGAGGTCATTCAATGTAAGGTGGAATAGGTCCACTATATTACTAAATAAGACCCACTATGATAGTTAGATATAATAAATGGGTAGTTAGATATAATAAATGTAATAGAACTTCTTAGAAGGTTCTACTTCTAGAAGATTCCTCCTCTAGAATGTTCTTAGTTCATGGTAGCACTATATAAAGGGGTTCAAGAAATGTAATGAGACATGAAGATAAATATTTTATTTGGAGCTGAATCTCATTAGGAGGTTTCCCCCTCGAAGAGGCAAGTGAACAAGATATTATCCCTTCCATAATAAGATTCATTATATGGTGTTTCCCTACCTCAAGGGTTTGATAGTAATAAAAGAGATTTTGCATATTGTTCTTCTATATTGCTTTGTGGATATATTATGTATTCATTGTTTTTGGTGATTATATTTGTAGATCTATTTAGGTTCTTAACAAGTGGTATCAAAGCAATTTCCTTGGCAGACATTGTGGGAAACTATTTTTTATTTTTGCATATTTTTTTTTCAGAGAAGAGAAAAAGAGGGTCGTGACATTCCAAAAATTTTCGGTATATTTCTGTGAAATATTTGCAGAAAAAGGTTGTATATATGAGTTCCTCTCAGAAAAAAACCCAATTTGAAAAAAAAAAATCGTCTGAAACGGAGTTCGAGAAGTCAAGATATTGAAGTTTTAAAATCTACAATTTTCGAGGTTTTTTCTATGGACGATGGCGCGCTTGTTTTATTTATGTAGCAGCTAGAGGCCGAATTTGCCCCAAAAAATTGCAGATTTGAGTTCCTCTCACAATTTCACCCAATTTCAAAAAACAAATCAGCCGAAATGGAGTCGGGGAAGTGAAGTTATGAGAAATTTAAATTCAATAGTTTTTCAGGGTTTTTCTAGAAAATGTTGCGATTTTTTACAGTAATTTATTGTTCTATTCTTTTGGGTTTTTTTGTGACAGTGGTGGGACTGCAGAGTTCATAGGGTGATCATATGGCTATTTTTTCTCAAACCCTCAAATAAATTCTACAGATTACTGAAGCATTCAGAGACCAATTGTTTGATATTGGATGACTTTGTAGATGGCCTCATAGACGACCTCAATGATAGTTTTCGTAGTACTCAAGATTCATTGGATAGCATGCAAGAGATATTTCTTATGGTAGACATCAGGGATGAATACAATCAATAAATATATGATTGGTATGATTTTTAGGTCAATTGCGATGATTGGTATATGGATAGTTGTTATTTTTGGGACAACCACTTCCATATTTTATTTGATGACTCTACTCCACCTTCTATAGAGCACATCAATGTGACACATCAGGAGCTAGTTATGATTACCAATGTCTATCTTACATTGTTCCTTCCAGATTCATCTTTGACCCTTTCCCACTATGTGGATGGATATTCTTATTTGGATCCACGTGATAGGTGTCAATATTGGGAGCATGATTTTCAGTTGGTTATTGGGTGCCGATATATTCCGTGTGGAGCTCACATGAGAAATTGGACATGGGACCCTAGTTTACAATGGCAGTTGGAATATTTTAGCATGGTGACTTCCATTTCTCAATGGAACCCTAGTTCTTTATTCTACTTCAGCACTATGGTCCACACTTATCCATGGGAACATGGTTCTCTAGTCTACTTCAACACTATGGTCCACACTTATCCATGGGACCCTAGTATATGGTTGTACATCAAGAGTTCAGTACAACACTTTCATAAGGGGGATGGAATGTTAGGTAGCTAGAGAGGTAGTGGGGGGGCCTCAAAGGGCCCATAATGATAATAGTGGAGGCCATTCAATGTAAGGTGGACTAGGTCCACTATATTATTAAATAAGACTCACTATGATAGTTAGATATAATAAATGGGTAGCTAGATATAATAAATGTAAGAGGAATTCTTAGAAGGTTCTACTTATAGAATATTTCTCCTCTAGAATGTTCTTAGGTGATGGTAGCACTATATAAATGGGTTCAATCAATGTTATGGGACATGAAGAGAACTATTGTATTTGGAGTTGAAGCTCATTAGGAAGTTTCCCCATCGAAGAGGAAAGTGAACAGGAGAGGATCTCTTCCATAATAGGATCCATTGTATGGTGTTTCCCTACATCAAGGGTTTGATAGTAATAAAATATATTTTGCATATTGTTCTTCTATATTTCTCTATGGATCTATTGGGTATTCAATATATGTGGTGATTATATTTATATATCTATTTAGGTTCTTAACACTTGTCGAAATCCAAATTCATCAAGAATATATCTATCTAATGTTATTTCCAGCTCATGGATGGTAGTATGGATAGAAATGTATTGGTATCATTGAATCAAGTGTCTCATCATATAAAACTCCCTATGTTTGTGATATTCCTCTAGCTTTGTATTTCTTGACACTTCCTGTCAACTGCATGCTTTCTCTACTTGGAAGTTTTCATAGACTTCCCTTCTGGTTTCTGAATAATATCTTATACATCATTCTTTAAGATATAATGTTATTCTTTTTTTATGGCATCTTGCTATACTTATTTCTCTTTTTGTTTCTTCAATGAAATGGCTCATGACTGAAGGATAGTTTTGAAAACTCTTTTTTCTTTCTCAAGGTGTCCCTTGAGGGACTTGTGTGTCTCTCTGTCTACTAGCAGAGTTTTGTAGATCCTCGGCATGCCTTTTATGCCCCACTATAATATCTCGGGTTAGATCAACTGTATTAGTTGGAATAATGTATCTCTCCCTCTAAACTGTTGAAGGGGGAGAAGGTATTGTCTCACTGTCAATCTCAATCTGAGATTCTCTAGGTTTGTTAAATAGGTATCTCTTCTTTAAGGACAACATCTCTTCTTTTCTTCGCATAATGATCAATCAAATATGGTTTGGACTCACGTACCAGGGATAATGGTCCAATTTTTTGAGGGCTCCCATACTAGGGATAATATCCTTCATTTATTTAAAAAGTGCAATCAACTTTGAAATTAGAGATCAATTGATTTACCTAGTTTGTGGTCCTTCTTTAGTTTTTAGAGGAAGTACTTATCCTCTCTCTTCTCTTCATTCTTTTGAGGTGGATCTGGATCAATGTCAGTGGTAGAAGGATATTGTCTTCCCTTCTTCCTTGTTGGACAATTTCTTGCATAGTGTCCATATTTGTCACATATGAAGCACTAAATTTATGAAACATCTCTTCTTTGATAACTTGGATTTGATGAAGATTTTTCATCTTTAAATGTTTTTCTAAAATTTCTTTTGAATTTTCCTCCTTTTTTTATATGAAGTGCAAGAGCACGATTTTCTTCAGAGGAATCTTCCATTCTTCTATTTATAAGTCTAATTTCTTCTTGAGTACAATATGTCCATATATGATCAAAGGATGGTAGAGATTCTCTTCTACTGATACAGTAAAGAAAAGTATTCCACTCTTTTGGAAGGTTGTTGAGAGTGGTACAAGTTCTTTGTCAGACATGATTTCTCCAATGGTTTCTAGTTGTTATTTAATCTCTAATATCTTCATAAAGAAGGTGGAAATTACGTCACCTTTCATCATCTTGGTACTTTGAAGTTGGATCTTCAAGGTAAGAGCTATGATGGTTTTGTCACTTTCAAACATTTCTTTTAATTCTTCATACATATCATAAGTTGTCTTGAGGTTGACAATATGAGGTAAGAAATGATCTCTTACTGAGTAGATGATTAATTTTCTTTCTTTGACATCTTCTTCCTTTCTTATCTTCTTCTCTACATCTGTATCAGTGTCTGGTAATGTTTTAGTTACCACATCAAAAATCTCATCTTCTTCAAGGGTGACATGAAGCCTTTATTTCTAGGAGGTGAAGTTGCTTGCTCCATCAAGCCTATCTTCTACTAAGTCTTTATTCTAACTGGAGTTTTAAAACCTCATGATTAGGTTGAATTAGTAACCTTGTATTATGTTGGACTTACGAATTCCAATAATCAACTTGAGAGTGTCACATATATGCTTTCTAATTTAAGAAAAACGTTTCTTCAAGAAGTTCCAGAAATCTAAGATCAAGATTCTACAGGAAATTTTAGCACCTTAGAAACCGTAGTGCCAAAAACTCAAAATCCTCAGAATTTGATTTCAAGATCTTTTGGAGATGCGCTGGAGGAGTTTGTAATGTTCCATTCCATAAATGTCTCCAATGTCCAAGTATTAATGGCTAGAACACCATATAAAGGAGGGTCATACGAATTTTTCTGGAAACCCTAGAAGGGTCGTATAGTTATGAAAAAGTGATGGGAGACTTGGTAGATTCTTGTGCAATGGGTTCTTTCAAGACCTATTCTCTGAAACCATGTTGGTTTTTTAATAAGAAAGGTTGAGAATGAATTTCATTCCATTTTTATCATTTAACCATAACCATTAATGTTGCAACAACCAAGATTACAAGAAGAAGCACCATGCACAAGAACACAAGAAGTATCCTGGGAAACCCTTCTCAACAAGGGAAGAAAACCCAAACAAATCCTTTTCTATATTATTCAAGAGAAATAACTTCACCATCAAGAAGACCTAGCACACAAGAGGGTGCTCAAACCCTAGAAGACTAGTGCCCAAGAGAGGTTTGCACTTTTCCCAAGAAGGTGTACTTGCTAAAATTTCCAAACTCACATGGAAGATATGATTCATCAATGGAGAATGTAGCTTTACTTATACTAACCTAAGCCTGTCAAAAAAAGTGTCTATTGGCACAATAGGGGTGACCTCACTAGATTAAAATATAACTAATATCAATCAAACTAGTTATCTTTTACATTAATGATAAGTCACATTAAGGTCAGGACGACCTGTACCCTTTACATTACAAATAGGGTTACAAGCAAGTCTGACTCTTGAAAAATATAAAAAAGGATATTATACACCCACTAGTGGTCATCCACTAGGGGCACATCCATAGGGATGTCCATATCTCTGGCTCACTGCATTACACAAAAAAACCACTTCTTCACTAGTGCTCAGCCACTAGGATCACGTTCACCTATGCTCATCCATAGGCATTTCCACTCAACAGATCTTCTTTCCCATTGCATTACATAGAATATTCATCTTTATTTTATTGTCAACTCTTTTTCTTGAAGGAGGCTAATACATCACCTTCATTTTTGTTCTCATGACGATGCACCCAATACTTTGCGATTTCACATGTTCACCTTGTGCTCATCCATGAGCACGTCCAACTCTACAGATCACCTTTCTCATTGTGTTACATAGGAGAATCATATAGAGTTATTCTAAACTCTTTGTATGGAGGAGGTCATTTCTATGTTCGATCCTTGTCTCAGATAGGAACCACACGCCCTTCTCAGGAGATTTCTCTCAGGTTTGTAAGCTGGATAATATCTCACATAGTTGCAATGATCAACATCTCTCAATTTTGTAAGATGGATAATGTCTCACATAGCTGCAATCATCAACATAAGAAATATGAAAAAAACAATAAATTCACAAAATTATTGGATGAGATAGAAGATATAGTCATCACTCTAAATACTCAACTTGAAGAAGCTAAGGAAATAGAAGAAGACTTGAAAATCTAGTTGACTAAAAAGGAAGAAACATGTCACATGTCAGAATTGGAAGTTATCGACCTCAAAAAGAAGAATTAAAAGACAAAAGAAACTATCAAATACCAAAATAGCTCAGTCATCTTGGATAAGATTTGGAACAATCAAAGACCAACAAATGAAAAAACTGGTCTTGGGTACAATAAGAAAGAAGAAGGTGGCAAGTGGAACACCATTCACAAACATGAGAAAGGATTATCCTCCTCAAAAGGAAAAAGTGCAATAACAACCCAAATACAGACCATGAATTTTGTTAAAGGAGGAAGCTATAAAAATTAGAAACAAGAAACATATCAAAAGAAAGACTTTTGATGTCACAATAGACTCAATTATGGAAACACCTTCAATGGTTATTTCTTTTCTTGTAAAAACTTTGGTCATAAAGCATTGGAATGAAAGAGTCCTGAAAAGAAAAATTCAGGAAGGTCTAATAACTTAATGATATGTTGGAAATGCAATTATGTTGGGAACACAACAATTTTTTTTCATACCATGAGATGCTACAACTGTGATAAGTTTGGGCACAAATCAGAAGACTATAGGAAACCAAGAAGACAATCCATGAAAAATAATCCATACAAGTTAGGAAGGAAATATAATGAACTTTGGAAGAAAATAAGAGAGAATAAATCTCAAAGGACAAATGTAGAAAAGAAAAGTTAATCAAATAGAGTGCCTTATGGAAAGATATGGAGAAGAAAATTTGAAGAAAAAAGAAAGAAAGATGATGAAGATTTTGCAGCTAAAAATGAAAAAAATGATAACAATAAACTGATGGATGAAACTCCTAATAAGGAATGTGAAATTCAAAGTTTTTCATATGAAGAGGAACAAGATCAAGTAAGAAGAATTTATAAAGAATATGATGAAGAATATTATGGTGCACAAAACAGTGGTGATGATGATGAACTATCAAAAGAAAATTAGTTTGTAGAATAGTGTGATGAATAAAAAAAATAATATCGAAAGAAGAAAGCAACAAAAGGAGTTCAAAATATATAAAGATAGAGTATGAACAGAAAGCATTATTAATGATATGAAAGAATAGTAAATATCTCTTAGAATGAAAAATATATATATATATATCAAAAAGAAGAAGAAAGAGAGCAAGAAGATCAGTAAGCTTAACACCCTTGTCTGTTATAACAAAAGAGAAGAAAGTAGAACCCTATTTGAACAAAAATATCCCAAGAGATTGAGATAACAGCTCGCAAATTCACACGGGGAGAAAAGAAGTAAAAAATTTCTTTCCTTTGTTGTTGATGTCAAAACTAGAGAGATAAACAATAAAAATAAATAAATAAATAAATGGGACAAAGACAGGGGGAGCATCATCTTAGGGGGAGAATCACCTCAAGGGGATAATCATCTCATGGGGAGAAGAGAAATATTCCCTTTTTCATTGTTGTCAAAGGGGAAGAGATAAAGAGTAAAACAAATTCATCTCAAAAGACTCAAAATACATAATGCATTTCACAAGGGAAGTAAGATTGTTTTAATAAAGTTATCATCAATAACAAAGGAGGAGATTGTTGGAAATTTTCTTTTCATTGATGTCAACCTTGATAAATAGGTGAAATATCATTGATTGATTGGTTTGTGAATCATTGTCAATATTGGACATATTTTTATGAAGGTGACTTGAATGTCAAGCATTGTCAATATTGGACATAAAGTTATGAAGATGACTTGAATGTCAAGCATTGTCAATACTGGACATAATGTTATGAAGGTGACTTGGATATCAGTAGAAAGATAATATTGACTAATATATTGTATGAGCTTGATACGCTCATCCTATATTGTATAAGGTTAATATTGTGTCATTAACATCCATGAAAAAAATAATAAATTGTGAAGAAATTGTTCAGACAAAAATGGTTAATGGATAATCCAATATTGATCCATACAAATCACAAATAACAAAGTTAATAAGACATGGTTCATTAAAAGTGATTCATAAAATCTCAATTGAAGAAGAGTCCATAGATGAGATAGAATGTCAATGATGGATGTTTGGTGAGGAAGCATGGACACCATCGATTCATCAAGTCGATTCAAACAACAATAAGTTCAACTATCCAAAAGTCGATTGACTGCAAGACAGGTCAAAGACAATTCGACCGACTGTAAGCCTGTAGATTGACGGAAGTTGGAGAAGACAAGTTGATNTAGAATAGTGTGATGAATAAAACAAATAATATCGAAAGAAGAAAGCAACAAAAGGAGTTCAAAATATATAAAAATAGAGTATGAACATAAAGCATTATTAATGATATGAAAGAATAGTAAATATCTCTTGGAATGAAAAAATATATATATATATCAAAAAGAAGAAGAAAGAGATCAAGAAGATCAGTAAGCTTAACACCATTGTCCGTTATAACAAAAGAGAAGAAAGTAGAACCCTATTTGAACAAAAAAATCCCAAGAGATTGAGATAACAGCTCGCAAATTCACACGGGGAGAAAAGAAGTAAAAAATTTCTTTCCTTTGTTGTTGATGTCAAAACTAGAGAGATAAACAATAAAAAAAAAAAAAAAATGGGACAAAGACAGGGAGAGAATCATCTTAGGGGGAGAATCACCTCAAGGGGATAATCATCTCATGGGGAGAAGAGAAATATTCCCTTTTTCATTGTTGTCAAAGGGGAAGAGATAAAGAGTAAAACAAATTCATCTCAAAAGACTCAAAATACATAATGCATTTCACAAGGGAAGTAAGATTGTTTTAATAAAGTTATCATCAATAACAAAGGAGGAGATTGTTGGAAATTTTCTTTTCATTGATGTCAACCTTGATAAATAGGTGAAATATCATTGATTGATTGGTTTGTGAATCATTGTCAATATTGGACATATTTTTATGAAGGTGACTTGAATGTCAAGCATTGTCAATATTGGACATAAAGTTATGAAGATGACTTGAATGTCAAGCATTGTCAATACTGGACATAATGTTATGAAGGTGACTTGGATATCAGTAGAAAGATAATATTGACTAATATATTGTATGAGCTTGATACGCTCATCCTATATTGTATAAGGTTAATATTGTGTCATTAACATCCATGAAAAAAATAATAAATTGTGAAGAAATTGTTCAGACAAAAATGGTTAATGGATAATCCAATATTGATCCATACAAATCACAAATAACAAAGTTAATAAGACATGGTTCATTAAAAGTGATTCATAAAATCTCAATTGAAGAAGAGTCCATAGATGAGATAGAATGTCAATGATGGATGTTTGGTGAGGAAGCATGGACACCATCGATTCATCAAGTCGATTCAAACAACAATAAGTTCAACTATCCAAAAGTCGATTGACTGCAAGACAGGTCAAAGACAATTCGACCGACTGTAAGCCTGTAGATTGACGGAAGTTGGAGAAGACAAGTTGATATATTTCAAGATTATTGGAAGACAAGTCGACCAACTGAAGGTCGAAGTTGAAGGAAAATTGAGTCAGAAAATACAAGTCAGACAAAGAAAATCGAGATGACCAAATGCGAATTTCTCAAGTCCATTTTCTTCCAAGTCGAGTCTGTCCAAGAATGAAGTAACCTAAAGGTTGAAGTCGAAGAAAAATTAAATACAAATCATGTCAAGGATGAAGAAAGATGTTTTGAGAAGAATTGAAATATTCAAGTCGAAATTTATCTAGTTGAGTTGACGAAAAATATGTTTTTGAGTCGAATGAGGAAGCAAATAAAAAAAAGGGTGAGGCCAAGTCAAATGTTTAGTGAATAGGGACTAAGAGGGAACCAATTTTAATATAACCATCAAGTAAAATGTTTACAAGTTGATTTTAAATAATCATGAACAAAGGAGATATGTGGAGGTTGATTTAGACATTCATAAAACGGTAATATGTACTAAATTCAATCTGGCATCCGATGCCGAAAAAAAAATATGGGAAAGTTTCCTTCAAATACCCACCTATAGTGGTCACCTCGTACACTTTCTATAAAAATTTCTCATATGTGAGTAATTGTGCAAGTTCTGCAAAAGACGCATGTCATAGAATTTTAAAATTTGTTTCCATCACTCTAGAATCTTCATACAATAATCACTATTTAAATTGGTGTATGAAAATTTGTTAATAAAACTAACCATTTGTGTTAATTAAATGAAGGGGTGCAATGTTTCATTCTAAAAGGACACATTGTTTTAGTGGCACCTTTTGGAGGACTATATAAGTAAAGGAATATGAATGTAAGAGTGTGTCTTGATGGATAAACACACACACACACACACACACACATATATAATGTATTGAATGAAAAATCATTCTATCAGGTCGGTACATGTTTACAAGTTGAGTCGTGTTCTGGGGATTGGATTCCTCACATCTTAGTTGGATCTGAGATCAAGAAGTTGGGTATTTTTATGAGGGTTGGACTCCTCATTTCTCAGTTGTATCTAAGAACTACAAGCCAAGTCTTGTATCAGAGAGTTGGATCTCTCATATTCAATTGAAGTTGAATATATTAAAGCATTTATTTTTTTGTATTGATTCAAGTTAAATAAATAAAATAATGATATTTTGTCTACTTCATACAGTTTGTGTTACACATGTTTATGAATAATTAATTGAATTGCATATATCTTATTCAGTTAATTTAGTTAATCTATGAAAGTGTGAAAAGTAGCCAAAAGTTCCAAACGCTGACTCACCCCCCTGCTCTCAGTGTCATTGTGAGTTTTAACATACATTCCACTTGTCACCTACACATCTGCGATGTCTTAAAATTTTCTAACATATCATCCAGTCATCTATGATTTGGCATGCTACATGTCATTTAGGTTTCCTATCATCTAACATATCTCCTTATGTAGCTTTGACGTGTCTTGTTGATGGGTATTATTTGACGTGGCATTTAGGTTTGACTCATATCATTGGGTTTCACTCATATTATCAGGATAAAATATTTCCAAATACATTTTCCCCGTAAACCTATTTGATATGAGTATTTTGAATTAATTATTATTTCATTTTAGTTATGGTTTTATTATTTTAATCCTTGGTTATTTCTATTGTAGGTGTGGTAAAAAATTTAACATGGGCCCGATACTCTATACCTTTCATAACTATGAATACAAGATATGTGGGAGATATTAATCAATATAAACCCTCCACAATCATACTACCTAATTCATCTAGGATAATTATTTAGATTACAAGATCAATGGTACAGATCAAACCCATGAGTAGATCAATAGTTGTTGAGCATCAACTTTGGGCAGCCATAACTCATGACCCATAAAGCCAATTCGGGAAAGAGATGACTCATTGGAAATATAATGGGGAGAAGAATAGATTATAATAAGAATTTGAACCATATTATCAATAGAAATGCCCAGAAAAATCAATAGAAAATGAGACACAAATTTAATTAAAGATGGATTGTCAATTGTTCCAAAATGTGTATCTCAAGTTCTAGGTGGTCAAATAAAGTGTGATATAGCTCATTGGAAATATGAAACAATGGATAACATGTTAGTAAATTCCTTTTTACTAAATTGATCGTTGAAATTCTCAGAAAATTCAAAGAACAAAAGTGGACGTAGTTGAGCAGAATTAAAGATATTTCTAATAATGGTGACTCATGGGACTCATACAACATGAATATGAAAACTTTAAATGTATTCTTAATTTCTATGAATGATTTCATATATTATTAATAAATATGTAAGATAAATTTGAATTATAAGATAACAAAATGAAGGGAGATGAAATGAAAAGTTGTAACCGAAAAAAAAAGAAGGAATAGTTATGGGAAATGAAGAGTCTCTCTTATTTTACAAAAGATAATTCATTGTACAAGAAGAGAGACTTTTTCCCATTGTAGCTTCGGATGGTACTCTTATCTCTGATTCAATAAATATCATAAGGCATTTCAGGATCTTAAATGTTCCATGACTATATATGGGACTCTTCTTCATGTGTGGTTGTTTTATGAGTTTCGTGAATAATTTTTTAGATAAATTATTTATGTACATGTTATTTAAGTTGTTTATGCATTTATGATTTC
>JZKD02S0298454.1:0-19984 GCA_000966675.3 Picea glauca | reverse complement strand
AGGCCCGAAAAAGGGCTAAATTATACCTAAGAGTACTCTTCTAAAGAACTGAAGTTCCATAGAGTATACCTTTGTTCGTACAGTTGACCATCCGGACCGAAAACAGGGTAAACTACCATCAGGCAAACGTGACTTCAAATTTTAGTTTAACGAGCGTGAAGGGCCACAAGATCGCTCGACAATATTTTCATGTTTAGAGGGTCTGAAAAGGGCTTAAAAGAAGACCCGTTATATTTTTTGGGAGTCCTGAGGGTGAGATCAAGAGTGAAGAAGAGGAATGCAAATGAGGCTCAAACTTGTAATCAGGAAAAACTACAAGGACTCCCGAGCCTATAGTGATTAGAGGCAGCATGGATACCATAATGAAACCAGGATCTACCTAGGGCATCCATGTTCCGGTAAGCTCTACCACCAAGTCACGACACTTCTAAAGCAGCTGTGATGGTTCCATGTCACAACCTGATGGGATCTATCCTATGGCAAAGAAAAAAGACAATGAGATACAAAAGTCAGGGTAGAAACCTAACCTATATGTTCAAGTTGATCCTTGAAAAAAAAATTCACGGACCGTCGAAAATTACCCAAAACTAAAAAAAAATTGTCCCGATACTCGATCATATCCCTCCCATGCAACTCCTGAATCACTCTAAATGGTTTTTGGTTTAAAGAAAATGATAAGGGAGGCCAAAAAAGTGACAAAAAGAGGCCAAAAAGTCTATAAATAGACGCTGGTAGCTCATTATCACCATTGCTGATTTGGAAATTGACTCTGGAGCCAAAAGACCCCCTTTGTCAAAAGCGGTGATTTCGGGAGCTACAGTGGACGAAACTAACTTCTGTCTAGACCAAGTAAGTACAAACTCTCTTATCTTGCATTTTAAGTCTTTATTTTTACATTGGGTTTCATTTTTTAGGGGGGCGTCGACATTTAAAAGATCGGCCCTAGGTCCACATGGGTTGTCTCAAGACAGGTCGCGTGTACACGCGACTGTCACTATTACAGCCCGCGTGAACCCCCTTATTTAATGAAAAAGACTTAAAAATCAAGGGTTAACTCTCCTGAACCTTGGTATTTTGCAAGATGTATGTCCACTAGAGAGAAAGAGAGCATGAAGAAGTTAGTGAGTTGGTCAAGGAAGACCCCAATGCTGTGGCTTCCTTGATGCAGTGTGGGTTACTCAAGTTTTTCCTACGTTTTTTTATGTGGGAACAACCTAGGCTACTGAATGCCTTGGTTGACTACTGGCATCCGGATGTAGAGGCATTCATGTTGGAGGGGTAGTCACTGGTGCCCATGACCGAGGACATTTGCTTTTTGACTGGCCTCTCCAGGAGAGGGGAACCAGTAAACTTCCAGACTTTTCCTTCAGGGCCGCATAACATAGTGGAATTGATAGGTCTATACTATGCGGATGATACAGACCGCTCGATCTCACAGGTTCCCATAAGAAAGAGTACTGACTTATCGCTACAGGCAATAGTATTTCTTACTGGGTGAATCACTGGTTCTGCATCTCTACATCAGGCATCTTGTTCACAGATGAATTGTGCAGTCCAGTGCTTAAATGCACAAATTTTTGATTGGAGTACCACTTTGTTTGAGTGTATGAAGAGGCAATTGACAGATTGTTGTTTGCGGACACAGAGGAACTTCAGGTTTGGAACCATTCTATGCTCATTCTTTTTTGAGAGAGTTTCGAGTTTTAGTCCTCGAGTAGTGGTACGAGGACATTAGGCCTCTCTACCTGCTATGTGTAGATGGGTAGTATTACTGCCGCGACAGGGTGGTGGAAGGACCAATGAGTCCTTCGATAGTGACTTCTTCACGTGGTTGTCGTGACAGATCCTGGTTATAGAGGATTACCCCTATGCCAGGATTGATTTCTCGAGCGACCCTGAGATACCATACCTCCTGGTGAGGAGTGAGGGGAGATGGGTAAGTCTCCACCTTTGTAGTTTTTTTTTGTTAAACATATGTAATTTTTATGTTGTTTTTTTTATATATATCATTTTTTTGTTATACCAGAGTATTTGACGGATATGTGTTCATTATGTGCAGATGTGGGACCAGTGTAACTGACTGAATATGTGAGGAACATGCATCATCCTCGGCCAGGGGCTGCACCTGCCGCCGTAGGGGGACTAGCAGTAGCAGGAGATATTCTAGCCAGGGAGGCTGAGAGGGTATTGAGATGAGTCGAGAGGAACTTTATTGCGCTCACTCACACGGTCCCTATGGCAGAGATTGAGGACCTGCCACCATCTATGCAGCCTCATGTAGTGGGGGCACCACAGACATGGGTCTGGTTGTTTCAGTGTTTAGCCAACACTATGGATCAGTATAACAGGGCCCACAGGCCCTAACCTTAGCTAGACAGTTTACGTGCCATGAGCACTACTTGTATATATTTTTTGAGGGAATAAGCCCTGTGACTCGTTATTAGTCATATTTTTGAGGCACTTGTGTCCATCTGTGTACTATGGTTACTTTATGATATTATATATGGGTTTTTTTTTGTCTTTTGTGTCTTATGGATCATGTGTGCAAAAAATGTATTTACTTGTTTATGTGAATGTTCTTTCATATGTGTGCAAGATGCCAATCTAAAATTTGATTAACTAGAGTATCTATAACTTGGTTTAATCTCCTAGGAACATGAAAATATGTAATATAATCAAAGTTTCGTTCTAAGAGACGTACCCTCAGGAATCGTCGGTGTAAAGTTGGATCATGAACCCAGTATACTCTGTTTAAATGAGACACAACCAGTTCAGCATCAAGATAGACCCGGAGATGAGAGATACCCAATGACAAAGCGTCACAAAGCAACTGAATAACTGCACTATACTCGACAACATTATTTTTGGTGTCACCTAAGCATATACCTCCGGAAGATAATAACTGGCCTTGAGGTGTAAAGATTACCCAAGCTACGAAGGCAAGCCTCCGAGTGTGTCGACTAGCACCGTCTGCATACCCAATGAACACCTCGAAATCACTTGACATCTACCACAGTGACGAAAGATAACATCAACAACACATCCATAACACTAAAAGAAACTAAAAAATAATAGTACAAATACTATACATATGTTACAAAAAGTTACCCAGAGTGACCTTCCTATGAGTAATACTTCTTGAGGTAGAGCCCATTTCTACGCTCCGCCAAAGCATTCCCTTCAAATTCAACCAGATGATAAGCACCCTTTTTTAAGACCTCTTTTATGATGAAAGGTCCGAACCACATGGGTTTGAATTTCCCTGCCCCCAGGGGGTCCTTATCTTGGTCATAGTCCAGGACAAGGTCGCCTTTAGAGAAAATCCGAGGACGAACAAACCTATCATATTGACACTTGACCTTATGTTTGTGAGCCTCATTGGCCAGGGCTACATCACGATGCTACTCATTGAGCTGCTCAAGGTATACTAACCATTCTTCAAGTGAAGAAGTGTCTGGAAATAACTGTACTGTCAACTTTAGAGACAGGATATGACATTCAATAGGCAAGACTGCCTACAGCCCGTAAACGAGTTGGAAAGGTGAGAAATTGGTTGTAGTCTTAATAGATGTTCGGTAAGACCATAATTCCGAGTATATCATCAAATGCCAATTTGACTTGGCTGAGTTGATCGTTTGTTGTAGAATGGTGTTAAGAGTTTTGTTCACAGCTTCCACCTGACCATTTTCTTGGGGGTAGTAGGGTGACACATTTTCCTGCCATAACCCAAGATTTGACGTTAACTTGGTCATCATCTGGTTTTGAAAGTGACTGCCATGGTCAGTGACAATCTCCCTTGGGATGCCGAACCTTGCTATTATCTAGTTGAATAAAAAGAGAGATGTAGTCTCTCCATCATCTTTAAATGTTGGAATAGCTTCAACCCACTTTTTGAAGTAGTCTGTAGCTACGATGATATAGTGGTGCCCCCATGATGAAGGAGGTTTGAATGTAGTGTAATCAATACCCCACTTGGTGAAGGGACCAACTGTGATGATAGGAAACATGGGAGAGGGATGTGCCCTCATCTTCCGAGAGAAGATTTGGCATGGGTGGCACTTCTTGACCGATTCGATACAATNTAACTTGGTTTAATCTCCTAGGAACATGAAAATATGTAATATAATCAAAGTTTCGTTCTAAGAGACGTACCCTAAGGAATCGTCGGTGTAAAGTTGGATCATGAACCCAGTATACCTTGTTTAACTGAGACACAACTAGTTCAGCATCAAGATAGACCCGGAGATGAGAGATACCCAATGACAAAGCGTCACAAAGCAACTGAATAACTACACTATACTCGACAACATTATTTGTGGTGTCACCTAAGCATATACCTCCGGAAGATAATAACTGGCCTTGAGGTGTAAAGATTACCCAAGCTACAAAGGCAAGCCTCCGAGTGTGTCGACTAGCACCGTCTGCATACCCAATGAACACCTCGAAATCACTTGACATCTACCATAGTGATGAAAGATAACATCAACGACACGTCCATAACACTAAAAGAAACTAAAAAGTAATAGTACAAATACTATACATATGTTACAAAAAGTTACCCAGAGTGACCTGCCTATGAGTAATACTTCTTGAGGTAGAGCCCATTTCTACGCTCCGCCAAAGCATTCCCTTCAAATTCAACCAGATGATAAGCACCCTTTTTTAAGACCTATTTTATGATGAAAGGTCCGAACCACATGGGTTTGAATTTCCCTGCCCCCAGGGGGTCCTTATCTTGGTCATAGTCCAGGACAAGGTCGCCTTTAGAGGAGATACGAGGACGAACAGACCTATCATATTGACACTTGACCTTATGTTTGTGAGCCTCATTGGCCAGGGCTACATCACGATGCTACTCATTGAGCTGCTCAAGGTATACTAACCATTCTTCAAGTGGAGAAGTGTCTGGAAATAACTATACTGTCAACTTTAGAGACAGGATATGACATTCAATAGGCAAGACTGCCTCCAGCCCGTAAACGAGTTGGAAAGGTGAGAAATTGGTTGTAGTCTTAATAGATGTTCGGTAAGCCCATAATTCCGAGTATATCATCAAATGCCAATTTGACTTGGCTGAGTTGATCGTTTGTTGTAGAATGGTGTTAAGAGTTTTGTTCACAGCTTCCACCTGACCATTTTCTTGGGGGTAGTAGGGTGACACATTTTCCTGCCATAACCCAAGATTTGACGTTAACTTGGTCATCATCTGGTTTTGAAAGTGACTGCCATGGTCAGTGACAATCTCCCTTGGGATGCCGAACCTTGCTATTATCTAGTTGAATAAAAAGAGAGATGTAGTCTCTCCATCATCTTTAAATGTTGGAATAGCTTCAACCCACTTTTTGAAGTAGTCTGTAGCTACGATGATATAGTGGTGCCCCCATGATGAAGGAGGTTTGAATGTAGTGTAATCAATACCCCACTTGGTGAAGGGACCAACTGTGATGATAGGAAACATGGGAGAGGGATGTGCCCTCATCTTCCGAGAGAAGATTTGGCATGGGTGGCACTTCTTGACCGATTCGATACAATCTTTGATAAGTGTCAGCTAGAAGTAACCTACTCATAGAATCTTTTGGGTTGTTGCCAACCCAAAAAAATGACCGCCACAAGCTCTGGTATGGCAATCATTAAGCACAATAAATGCTTCTTTGTGAGTGAGACATCGGTGTAGGATGCAGTCTACACCTCTCTGATACAATGTATCATCGAGTATGAGATAATTCTTAGCCTGATGGTGTATGTGTCGACGCTCATCACGAGAAGTAGTGGTGGGGCACTTCAAAGTCTGGAGATAGATAAGTATATCTCCGTACCAAGGATCCGAAGAGGTGATCAAAAACATATCTCCTCTGATAGGTGACTCTTCGGGCACAAGATCACCTGACTCAACCGGAAGTTCCGAAATAAGTTCTGCGAAGACCAGTGAATTTTTGGACTTCGATGAAATGAAATCTAAGTCAAACTCCTGGAGGATGGCTATCCATCTACTGATTTTTCCTCCTATTACCCGTCGTGTCAACATGTACTGAAATGGATTCATGACAGCAATGAAGGTGGTCTTGTGAAACAAAACATAATGACGGAACCGTTGAACAGCATGGAATGTTGCCATCGCAAGTTTTTTGACATGAGAATAATTGAGTTTCAGTCCTACGAGGCCTCAGATCAGGTAATAGATGACATATTCTGAGAACAAGTCATCTTCTTGAACTAAGACCATGCCAATGGTTGACTCTGCTGCAGCCAGATATAATAAGAAATCCTTGTTATAGTTAGGTGGCTGGAGCAGAGGGGTAGTTGAGAGCGCATGTTTCAATGCGGAGAAAGAGCGTTTTGCAGCATCATCCCAATAAAAAGGAATATCTTTTCTAAGTAGGCTCATAAAGTCCTTGGTGATCTCGGCGTAGTTAGCGATAAAGCGTCTTAGAAAATTTTCCTTTCCCTGTAGACTCTGAAGTTGAAGGATTGTGCGTGGGGGGGGAAACTAAATTATTGCCTCAACCTTGAGAGGATCTACCATGATCCCCGTTGTTGACACTATGAAACCTAACAAACGTCTTGATGTTACGTAGAAGCTGCACTTGTTTGGATTCAAGGGAATCCGAAAGTAGCGACAACGTTCGAAGATAAGTCGGAGGTGTGTGGGATGATCCATTCTCTTGCAAGATCAAGATGCTAAATCATCTAAATAAGCCTCGAATATATGCTTGAGGTCATGGAAAGAAAAAGACATGGCCCACTGAAAGTTTGCTCCAGCATTTTTAAGACCAAAAGGCATCTTACAATACGCGAATGTACCCCAAGGACAAATGAAAGTCGTTTTGTGTTGGTCTTCGGGTTTGATTTGTATTTGATTATATCCCGAAAAACCATCCATGAAAGAAAAGGCCTCGAAACCAACACATTCATCAATGATCTGGTCGATGAAAGGTGTGGAAAAAGGATCTTTGGGATAGGTCTTGTTCAAATCATTGAAGTCGGTACATACACGAATCGTGCCTTGTTTTTTATTGACCGGCACAGGATTTGACACCCATTGGGTCAAATGAATAGGATAGATAAACCCAACTTTTAACAATTTCTCAACCTCAACCTTAATGGTTGCTTCTTTCCTAGGATTAACTGGACGAAGCTTCTGTCGAACAGGCTTGGCATCAAGATACATTGTGATTTCATGTTCGACAATTTTTGGATCGATACTTGGCATTTACTCATAAGACCAAGAAAAAACATCGCAGAATTCTTTAAAAAGATCTTTATAGATTTGAATCTCTCCAGGGGAGCAGTCAGCTTCGACAAAAACATTCTCCATGATGCCAGGATTTCGGGAGATATTGATTGGTATGGTTTCAGTGATGGTTGCCATATTACCCTCAGCATAAACTTCATGGGTAGATAAGAGATTAATAGGAAAAGACCGATCTCTCGTCATAGTCAAAGTGAATTCTCCTGCTTCAATTCGACTTAACTCTGGGAGGAAGTATGATCTGTGATGAAGATCTTCCCAGGGTTTGTCCAGGCTAATCATTGCTTCAATTATTGCTTCATTAGAGGGAAAGACTAAGTCTAACGAATCGGCATCAGCGAGAGAACCCCGAGCCCAAATAGGCTCTAGAAATGGATCAAACTCTTGTGAAAGAGTTGGATCAATGTTAATTGAAGCTTGCTGGACTAAAGAGTACGCTACTTCAGATGCAGACAATGGAATGGACATGCCCAGGTTCCCTGTCCCATCCATCATGGCCGATGGGGAAGGAAGTATCCATAGATCATCGAAGTAAGTCGTGCGAAATGACGAAACTTGAAAAATCTCAACCTTATGGTGATTGGATATAAACTTGATATTGCCTTGAGGGGGCGGGTAATCGAAGGTACCCATCAAATATGGGAACAAACCAACCCCTACGTTGACTACACTTGGTTGGGGGTTATCAATCATCGGGACCGTGGATGCCCCCAATGCAGGGTCAGGTCTAGAGAAAGACAATTGATCGATGTTCACAATCCGACCCTCATGTGGAAACAAAAAGACCTGAAAAATTGTAGAAACCACATCTTGCATGGCATAATTCCAACTCCTTCCTAACAAGAGGTTATAGTCGAGGGGTGCATCGACTACCTCTACCTCAACACACATGGTCTTCCCTCCTAACTGCACGGGGAAAGAGGGAATGATTCCATGTGGTCGGAACAAATGATCGTCGAAAGTAGTGAGGAGAGTAGGTGACAGAGACAAAACGGGTTGGCTGACGACCTTCCAACATGCCAGTGACATAACGCATGTCGAGGTCCCTCATCAACCACCGTGCGGAAGATATTCCAAGTAAAAATTTTCATGGGGTAAGCCACTACTATCTGAAACGCTACGTGGTAAGGCAGACAAGGNGTCCTACGAGGCCTCAGATCAGGTAATAGATGACATATTCTGAGAACAAGTCATCTTCTTGAACTAAGACCATGCCAATGGTTGACTCTGCTGCAGCCAGATATAATAAGAAATCCTTGTTATAGTTAGGTGGCTGGAGCAGAGGGGTAGTTGAGAGCGCATGTTTCAATGCGGAGAAAGAGCGTTTTGCAGCATCATCCCAATAAAAAGGAATATCTTTTCTAAGTAGGCTCATAAAGTCCTTGGTGATCTCGGCGTAGTTAGCGATAAAGCGTCTTAGAAAATTTTCCTTTCCCTGTAGACTCTGAAGTTGAAGGATTGTGCGTGGGGGGGGAAACTAAATTATTGCCTCAACCTTGAGAGGATCTACCATGATCCCCGTTGTTGACACTATGAAACCTAACAAACGTCTTGATGTTACGTAGAAGCTGCACTTGTTTGGATTCAAGGGAATCCGAAAGTAGCGACAACGTTCGAAGATAAGTCGGAGGTGTGTGGGATGATCCATTCTCTTGCAAGATCAAGATGCTAAATCATCTAAATAAGCCTCGAATATATGCTTGAGGTCATGGAAAGAAAAAGACATGGCCCACTGAAAGTTTGCTCCAGCATTTTTAAGACCAAAAGGCATCTTACAATACGCGAATGTACCCCAAGGACAAATGAAAGTCGTTTTGTGTTGGTCTTCGGGTTTGATTTGTATTTGATTATATCCCGAAAAACCATCCATGAAAGAAAAGGCCTCGAAACCAACACATTCATCAATGATCTGGTCGATGAAAGGTGTGGAAAAAGGATCTTTGGGATAGGTCTTGTTCAAATCATTGAAGTCGGTACATACACGAATCGTGCCTTGTTTTTTATTGACCGGCACAGGATTTGACACCCATTGGGTCAAATGAATAGGATAGATAAACCCAACTTTTAACAATTTCTCAACCTCAACCTTAATGGTTGCTTCTTTCCTAGGATTAACTGGACGAAGCTTCTGTCGAACAGGCTTGGCATCAAGATACATTGTGATTTCATGTTCGACAATTTTTGGATCGATACTTGGCATTTACTCATAAGACCAAGAAAAAACATCGCAGAATTCTTTAAAAAGATCTTTATAGATTTGAATCTCTCCAGGGGAGCAGTCAGCTTCGACAAAAACATTCTCCATGATGCCAGGATTTCGGGAGATATTGATTGGTATGGTTTCAGTGATGGTTGCCATATTACCCTCAGCATAAACTTCATGGGTAGATAAGAGATTAATAGGAAAAGACCGATCTCTCGTCATAGTCAAAGTGAATTCTCCTGCTTCAATTCGACTTAACTCTGGGAGGAAGTATGATCTGTGATGAAGATCTTCCCAGGGTTTGTCCAGGCTAATCATTGCTTCAATTATTGCTTCATTAGAGGGAAAGACTAAGTCTAACGAATCGGCATCAGCGAGAGAACCCCGAGCCCAAATAGGCTCTAGAAATGGATCAAACTCTTGTGAAAGAGTTGGATCAATGTTAATTGAAGCTTGCTGGACTAAAGAGTACGCTACTTCAGATGCAGACAATGGAATGGACATGCCCAGGTTCCCTGTCCCATCCATCATGGCCGATGGGGAAGGAAGTATCCATAGATCATCGAAGTAAGTCGTGCGAAATGACGAAACTTGAAAAATCTCAACCTTATGGTGATTGGATATAAACTTGATATTGCCTTGAGGGGGCGGGTAATCGAAGGTACCCATCAAATATGGGAACAAACCAACCCCTACGTTGACTACACTTGGTTGGGGGTTATCAATCATCGGGACCGTGGATGCCCCCAATGCAGGGTCAGGTCTAGAGAAAGACAATTGATCGATGGTCACAATCCGACCCTCATGTGGAAACAACAAGACCTGAAAAACTGTAGAAACCACATCTTTCATGGCATAATTCCAACTCCTTCCTAACAAGAGGTTATAGTCGAGGGGTGCATCGACTACCTCTACCTCAACACACATGGTCTTCCCTCCTAACTGCACGGGGAAAGAGGCAATGATTCCATGTGGTCGGAACAAATGATCGTCGAAAGCAGTGAGGAGAGTAGGTGACAGAGACAAAACGGGTTGGCCGACGACCTTCCAACATGCCAGTGACATAACGCATGTCGAGGTCCCTCATCAACCACCGTGCGGAAGATATTCCAAGTAAAAATTTTCGTGGGGTAAGCCACTACTATCTGAAACGCTACGTGGTAAGGCAGACAAGGTTTTAGGTCGGTTGTATCCAAAATGATTGTACTCGGATTATAAGTCTCAGTAGATATTAAAGTGGTTAAC
Source organism: Picea glauca (assembly GCA_000966675.3). Lineage (NCBI taxonomy): Eukaryota > Viridiplantae > Streptophyta > Pinopsida > Pinales > Pinaceae > Picea > Picea glauca. Next base: position 9,287 of record JZKD02S0298454.1, on the reverse strand, counting down.
AAGGCTTTCCTCTAGGAAGGGCAGCTTTGGAGGACCTCCAAAGCGAACATCGCACAAGGGGTTTGTGATAAATCTTCCACCACAGAATAGTTTTGGGCGGCCCTTGCATTTGGGTTGTGAGAAGATTTTTTGAATGCACCTTTGGAGATGTGTGTCATTGTTTCTCCCAACGTCTTCTCAATCTGTAGAGGAAGAGATGGGAGTTCAACTTCTTTACCCTTCTTAGAAGTGCTTGGTTTACTATAGTCATGCACTCTGGTCGATATGAAAGCATCACCTCTCACCATATATACATTCATAGATACGGGGTTGTTCGAAGGCAAAGAGGGTCCTTGGTTACCCCCTTCCGTGCTTACAGAGGCCTGTGTTAGATTTTTCCCATGTTGGAATGGATTGGTTAACACAGCAGGCTGTTTTTGTGTCTCAAACTTTTGGCCCTCTACAAACCGGGGACAAAGGTGGGTCAGGTGGTCCTTCGCGCACAGGTTGCATGGATGCCTCACCTTCCATTTATTAGTATTGCCCCCGCCAGTATTATTGGTGGGTTTCTTATCCCCCTTACCCTTCTTTCGTTGTTTTTTCTTTCCTTCAGGTTGTTGGGTGGCCTTTGGATTAGTCGATTGCACAGTGTGTACATCCGACGTTTTGGTAGGGGGAGAAACCAAAGCAGTAGTTTGGCTGGCTGCTGTGTGTTGTATAGACAAATGCTGCAACTACTTTGTCAATTTCTCAGCAGGATTTGTTTGTGTTGAACCAACAATACCATTGGCATGTGGTCTAGCTCTCTGTCTAGTGTTATCAAGTATTGAGAGTGGCGCATCTGGCAAGATATCGTATAATAAACCAGACTGAGAATAGATTAGCTCAAGTTGTTGAGCTCTCATGATGGCGTCTTCTTCGAAAAAGACTCTGGACGTCACGACGTCTTTGGACAACTGTGGGACCAAAGACTTAAGAAACCACTCAAATAAGAATGCTGGTGGGATTGGTACCTTAATTAAACTCTTTTGGCATCTTCGTTCTCGAATGTGATTAGAGATATGGTCCTCTTTTGTTTGTGAGAAATTGGCCAACAATTCGGTGCCAGCGTCGTATCTCACAAGTAACTGGAAATGGTTTAGGAAAGCCATCGCCAGTTCACCGAAGGAAGAGTATCTTGAGTGCTCGATCTCAATGTACCATTTTACAGCACTCCCAATGAGAGTACGTTGAAACAATCGCAACTGTACGGAGTCATATTTCAACGAGTTAGATGAGCACCAAAGATGGAAGGTAGTCACATGATCTCTTGGATCTTCGTTAGGCTTGGCTTCGAAATTTGGTATGCTTGAAGGCAACTTCGTTGGCATAGGAGGATAACGCGGATCGTGACAGATAGGGTCATTCAACAACCTTGTCAAGTCTAGCAAATGCAAAGTTGACAGGAAGGGTAGTTTGGGTTGTTGGTGATAACCTGGGAAAAAGGGGCCTGGAGTTTGACTGGCACCAGGTTGCCAGGAAAAATTTGGTTGTTGGTCCGGATTCTGGTAAAAACCATGGCCATGGCCAACATATGGATTTTGCGTGTGTGGAGACATCATCAGTTGATTTCAAAAATAGGAAATAGATGGTTGGGCATGCATTACATTCGAAGGACTTTGGGAAGGATTGCCCCATGTCGGTCCCATGGGGATAGGCATNATATGGGAACAAACCAACCCCTACGTTGACTACACTTGGTTGGGGGTTATCAATCATCGGGACCGTGGATGCCCCCAATGCAGGGTCAGGTCTAGAGAAAGACAATTGATCGATGGTCACAATCCGACCCTCATGTGGAAACAACAAGACCTGAAAAACTGTAGAAACCACATCTTTCATGGCATAATTCCAACTCCTTCCTAACAAGAGGTTATAGTCGAGGGGTGCATCGACTACCTCTACCTCAACACACATGGTCTTCCCTCCTAACTGCACGGGGAAAGAGGCAATGATTCCATGTGGTCGGAACAAATGATCGTCGAAAGCAGTGAGGAGAGTAGGTGACAGAGACAAAACGGGTTGGCCGACGACCTTCCAACATGCCAGTGACATAACGCATGTCGAGGTCCCTCATCAACCACCGTGCGGAAGATATTCCAAGTAAAAATTTTCGTGGGGTAAGCCACTACTATCTGAAACGCTACGTGGTAAGGCAGACAAGGTTTTAGGTCGGTTGTATCCAAAATGATTGTACTCGGATTATAAGTCTCAGTAGATATTAAAGTGGTTAACAAGGCTTTCCTCTAGGAAGGGCAGCTTTGGAGGACCTCCAAAGCGAACATCGCACAAGGGGTTTGTGATAAATCTTCCACCACAGAATAGTTTTGGGCGGCCCTTGCATTTGGGTTGTGAGAAGATTTTTTGAATGCACCTTTGGAGATGTGTGTCATTGTTTCTCCCAACGTCTTCTCAATCTGTAGAGGAAGAGATGGGAGTTCAACTTCTTTACCCTTCTTAGAAGTGCTTGGTTTACTATAGTCATGCACTCTGGTCGATATGAAAGCATCACCTCTCACCATATATACATTCATAGATACGGGGTTGTTCGAAGGCAAAGAGGGTCCTTGGTTACCCCCTTCCGTGCTTACAGAGGCCTGTGTTAGATTTTTCCCATGTTGGAATGGATTGGTTAACACAGCAGGCTGTTTTTGTGTCTCAAACTTTTGGCCCTCTACAAACCGGGGACAAAGGTGGGTCAGGTGGTCCTTCTTGCACAGGTTGCATGGATGCCTCACCTTCCATTTCTCAGTATTGCCCCCGCCAGTATTATTGGTGGGTTTCTTATCCCCCTTACCCTTCTTTCATTGCTTTTTCTTTCCTTCAGGCTGTTGGGTGGCCTTTGGATTAGTCGATTTCACAGTGTGTACATCCGACGTTTTGGTAGGGGGAGCAACCAAAGCAGTAGTTTGGCTGGCCGCTGTGTGTTGTATAGACAAATGCTGCAACTACTTTGTCAATTTCTCAACAGGATTTGTTTGTGTTGAACCAACAATACCATTGGCATGTGGTCTAGCTCTCTGTCTAGTGTTATCAAGTATTGAGAGTGGCACATCTGGCAAGATCTCGTATAATAAACTAGACTGAGAATAGATTAGCTCAAGTTGTTGAGCTCTCATGATGGCGTCTTCTTCGAAAAAGACTCTGGACGTCACGACGTCTTTGAACAACTGTGGGACCAAAGACTTAAGAAACCACTCAAATAAGAATGCTGGTGGGAATGGTACCTTAATTAAACTCTTTTGGCATCTTCGTTCTCAAATGTGATTAGAGATATGGTCCTCTTTTGTTTGTGAGAAATTGGCCAACAATTTGGTGCCAGCGTCGTATCTCACAAGTAACTGGAAATGGTTTAGGAAAGCCATCGCCAGTTCACCGAAGGAAGAGTATCTTGAGTGATCGATCTCAATGTACCATTTTACAGCACTCCCAATGAGAGTACGTTGAAACAATCGCAACTGTACGGAGTCATATTTCAACGAGTTAGATGAGCACCAAAGATGGAAGGTAGTCACATGATCTCCTGGATCTTCGTTAGGCTTGGCTTCGAAATTTGGTATGCTTGAAGGCAACTTCGTTGGCATAGGAGGATAATGCGGATCGTGACAGATAGGGTCATTCAACAACCTTGTCAAGTCTAGCAAATGCAAAGTTGACAGGAAGGGTAGTTTGGGTTGTTGGTGATAACCTGGGAAAAAGGGGTCTGGAGTTTGACTGGCACCAGGTTGCCAGGAAAAATTTGGTTGTTGGTCCGGATTCTAGTAAAAACCATGGCCATGGCCAACATATGGATTTTGCATGTGTGGAGACATCATCAGTTGATTTCAAAAATAGGAAATAGATGGTTGGGCATGCATTACATTCGAAGGACTTTGGGAAGGATTGCCCCATGTCGGTCCCATGGGGATAGGCATAGTGCTTTGTCCGAGGTTACATTGATTGTGAAAAGAATTACCCCAGATCAACATTCCTGATGAGGGAACGGATCCCTGCCAAGAATTCCAAGGCCCCGATGCGGAAGAAATTCTTGGGTGTGCCCCCTGTGCAGGAATAGTACCCTGCATAGGAATAGATTGTTCGAGACTGGGATTGCCCCCAGTCGGGAAAGCAACTGATGAGAAGGCATTGTTACCAAATGCACTGAATAAAGAAAATAGTGTCGAACCTACCGACATGTTATGCGAAGGTGGTCCTTGACTCCCCGCTCCAAGTAAGCTATGGTGTGCAAGTGGCCCGACGAATTGTTGATGCATGCCACCGAGCGAAGGGGACGAAGGAGGTATATGACCTCCCCCGTAAGGGAAATCATTAAAAGGAGTAGGAGTGCCCCCCATGTGACCTTGCAGAGGAGAATTAGAGCTCCCTGCCCCCAGACCTGAAGTCTGTGAAGTGGAGTAGGAAAGTATAGGACTGGTACCTGAACTAGGCATCCCGTATGAGAACGGAGGGCCTATCACACTTGGTGTGAAATGGGTTGTGGCCACTGCTAGAGAGGGGATCATACCACTGTGAGATGTAGTGGCAGTCGAGAACATTGTGGCTCGGACCGATGACGGTAGGTTAGGAGGTGGAAACTCTCCTGTGGTGACAACCGTAGTGGGAATTGAAGAATTCCTAGAAGGATTAGTAGCATTTGTTTCCATTGCTACGTGCGACATTGTCTATCACTCGTAAGGATGAATCGGTACGATGGTGGGTACCGAAAGATCAGTGGTGGAGGTTTCAACCAGACCAAAATCTTTTGCTCCAAGGTCTAAAATGGTTGATTCCTATGGATGTTGGTCGGGCACAATTTCTTGTGACCTGGTCACTTCAAAAGACCCTTGTTGGTCTAGCTTTCACCTTAGTGGTGGTGGAGGTGGCTCCAGTGTAACCGGTGGTAGGCCAAGAAGCCTTCGTGACTGGTAAAGCTTGTGATCCTCCACTATGTGAGAAGATCAAAGACACTCTAGGGTGTTCTAGTCATTCAAAAACAACACACACTAAAAAAAGTCCCTATAAGATAATACATGCAAACACTAAATTAATTGGAAGAACAGTTACAACAACCAACACTAGAGCAACTTACTAGTGCAAGTGAAACTCGAAAACGGAAGAACCCTTTGGGTATACTCTGCAAAGCATGGTCCAATGTCTATCCTAGGTACCGTGGTATACCCTCGTAGTCACTTGTGTATGTCCCTAGAAAAGATAGGCAACTAGGTTGCCAGCGTGCGAACAGTCACCAGGCGGGTATAGTCGAAAGTCGGGTAGACCACAATGAGCAGGGTATCGAGCCTAAAACCTATCAAGGGTATCGAAAGAAAATGGTTCGGAAGACGATTGAAGACCTCGAATGGATTCGATACCCATGAAGCCCCATGGAAAATGCAATCGATGGAATCCCAAAACAAGCCCTCTATATGTGTTCTCCACTACGATTGGTCCAGCTTTGGAGGGGTTATCTTCGCTACCTTTCTGTACGCGACCTCATGTTTATCCCATGTGTTAGAGGGGGGTCCTGGATAACTTTCACGATACTAGACTTGGACACTCCCTAACTCAGACTCCAATGTTTGATTTTAATGGCCTTGAAGAGTTTCCTCTCCAACCTAATCCAAGGCCCTAATCCTAAACTAGTTGGTTAACCCTACAAACATAAAAGTCTAATAAATTTTAGATTTAGCATTAATTTTATGGATTGTCTTATGTCAAGGGGTATGAAAGTGAAACTAATGATGTTTGAAAGATGAAAGTAAAAAATGAACATAAAGCTGGAAACAAAAAATTTCACTTAACGGAAATTTTCAACAACTTTTCAATTTTTTTTTATTTTCTAAGATCTTTTGAATCAGCAAACTTAAAGAAGGATTTCACTCAACTACGAGCTACTTAAAATCTAAGTAAACTATCAAGAACTTAAGAAAGCAAAGACTTTTCCCTGGTTACTAATGCAAAACCACACTTTTCAACCAAACAAGAAAATGTAAGAGATTTTTATTTTTTTGAATGCTGACAAAGAAAAAAGGAAAAATATCAACAAGTCAAAAACCAAGAAAAAACTTCTGACCTAATCGTAGATCGCAAAGAATCACTTTAAGAAATCACACACTAGCAACTTAAAAAAGGACTCTCACACTTGTCTAAAAACCCTAAAGAAATTTTTTAAGGACAACTTTTAAATGAAAAAAACAAGCTAAGGCTAAGATCAACCCTAAGATACTAACTACTAGAATAGAGATTCAAAAACCTGAGAGGTATAACTCTTGTCAAGGGAAAGGATGACTGCCTCACCCTCAACAAAAACTATCTTGCACAAGCACACTACTGACAATTCAACAGCAAGTGTGTGCACGCGCGCTGTGTAGAGACAGAGGGTGTGTACACACGTGTTGGCCTTATACAGGCTGCGTGTATCTCTAAAACTATGAAACAAATAAAAAAAGACAATCCAAACCAGAAAGAGACCACTGATATTGAGAACCAGAATCTCTTGAAGGCTTAGACACTCTCTTTAACAGAAAAAGAAAACAATGTAAGGAAAAAATTGGTAAAACAAACCAATCTGAGATGAGACTGCAAATAACTAAGACTAGAAAGAGTTCCAGAAAACCCCTGAGAATGACTGATTCTGACAGGGAAGAGGATGACTACCTCAAAAAATTTCTGGAATCTACACGCTATTATTACTTCTTTAGCTAGCATTTACAAGCAGGCTATAAGAAAGTAGGGTGTGGGTACATGTGGGCAGACCTTATGCAAGCCGCGTGTACCTCTGTGGGTCTCGAAAAAACACAGTCAAGAAAATAACAAAGATAGTTTGTATGGAAGACTAGACTCTCCGTTAGCTTAGACTTTGCAGAAACTTCAAAAAATAGGAAAGAAAACCAGTCTTTTAAAACTACCCAATAATACTCCCAGGAACACTAGAGACTTCCCCGGTATGGTTGCCAATTCTATTGTGGTGGGAAATCCCCCTACGNTCAACCTTGTGAGAGACTAAGGGATTCTAAGGAATAATGACTCCACCTTATTACGTGCCCCTTAGAATATTCGTGAGCGACTGTCTCAGTCCACCCTCACGACATCTTGAACCTCCCAAACTAGGTAATCATTAACCTAGCATTCGACCACAACGAGAGTGCTAGTAGATTGTGACAAGGACGTTGCCACACCGCTCCTTCAATGTCTAGTTTCTATGCATGGCCCCTCTACTCCTATGTGAGTCGTATTAGCAAGGACTATAAAGCCTATATCCATTGACAAAAACAATGTCAATAATATATATACATAAATCATACTGAAATCAATCATCTGTCACATATGCATAAAATGAAATACCCAAACAAATACAATCCACTCCATGACTCAATCTGGAGTCCAAGGAAGTCCATCGATGTCATCAACATCCATAACCTGTCATGTTCCTTGCACACTCAGGAAATCTCATCAATAGCATCTATCAATACATATACATCAATTTAAAGACAATTCATAATACATCATCATCATATATAACCCATAATCGAAACGAAATCATAATATACCATAATCGGATCACTTGCATGCAAGTGTCCTCAAAGAATATGTCAATAAAAGTGTGCTCAATAAAGCGGGATGTTACACTTTCTTCTTCTTGAAAACAAAGAAATTATATGTTAAGGGAAAACACAAATTTCATCTTCACTCCCTCGTTTTCTTTGCTACATCCAACACACACCACATGTGTCTCTATCTTCCACTACTATCATTTTCTATGTCTTTGTTCATACTCATTTATTTTCAATTTAGGTCCACTCTAAAATATTAGCCACCATTTGGAAACAATGCATTCCCACTGCCACCAACATGTTCTGCAAAACATATGAGCCCAGTCTCTAGTCCAAGAAACCTTTTGACTACATTTTCTCTTGCATCCTACTCATGTGGTCAAACAAATTCAAACCACACACTTGCTCATTTCTAGTGACTATTCTTTCATCTCAAGATAACAATTATGGATAATTCCACCATAACTTCCATCGCATTCGATCACAAATGAACCACGTTGCCTCTTTCATCTCAAGATAATAGACATGGATAACTACCACCATAACTACCATCTCATTCGATGACAAATTCTCTCATAACCCATATTACCTCTTTCATCTCAAGATAATAGTCATGGATAACCACCACCACAACTACCATATATCTCTAGCAACCATTTATTTCAGAGACTGTATTCTTTCACTAGCAACCTTATGGAATTTACGTCATGCAAATTTCTATTCTTGGCTATCTTCTTCTTCTCACGAATTCAATCTTCCCTTCAATAATTTCACTCTGGCATCTGGTACTTTATCTCATGCATCTTTGTTTCCCATGCAATTCCTATTTTCAATCTGCTACCATTACATCATATCCAATCTTGGTTCTTACACCTCCTCGACCTGCTCATCTTCACCAAAGAAATATTTGGGAGTTGTCTCACCTTCTCATATTCACAGAGAAATCCTCGGGAGTTGTATCGTAGCCCTCAACTAGACTACCATTCACGGGCCTTTTTTCCATCACTATCTCCCATCACCCTTCTTCCATCAAACACAAGATGCAACAAAATTCTCATAGGTCTTCTTGTTTCCATGGTTACACATGAACACTATCATGAAACCAATCCTCAAGAGCATAACCATCTCTCATACTCTTGCAAATTCTTTCATCTGAGAGTTGTAACTTATAACTCCATACTCTTGCAGATTCTTCCATTATAGAGCTAAATCTAGCTTTGATACCACCCGATGCATGGATTTTCCAACCCATACCCATTAGAGTAGATACACAACAAAAATTCCCTCTCATACAGAGACTTCTCACTCTCATAGGTAGACTTATCACATCTTGCAAACCCTCTTTTATGTGATGCAAACACACTCCTGTACTCTAGGAAATATCTATGCTCATACCACAAGAGTGCTTATCCTCACTAGAATCATTCAATGATATCTCAACAACAATATCTCTACACCAATGAAAATATGTTAGTCTTACACAACATATTAAAACATTTAGTTGCGCCCATATACAAATAAACATAAATCCGAGCACAATCTTCCCATAAACCCCATTCCCACCTATATATTATCACAATTGAACTATTCTCCATGTGAATTTAATCATCCAAACAATACTATTTAATTTACAACCATTCATACAACTAACATAACACTATAACATCACATAGACTCATCCATATGTACACACAAGGATTTAATCTACAAAACCCTAATTCCTTTATTCATTTGCATAAA
>JZKD02S0298443.1:0-12548 GCA_000966675.3 Picea glauca | reverse complement strand
TATGAATGGCTTGTCATGCCATTTGGTTTGACGAATGCACAAAGTACTTTTATGAGATTGATGAACAAAGTATTGAAAGATTTCATTGGAAAGTTTGTGATCGTGTATCTTGATGATATACTGATCTTCAATAAGACTGAGGAAGAACACTTGAGAAACCTAACTCTAGTGATGAGGAGATTACAACAAGAGAAATTGCTGATAAATTTTTAGAAATTTGTCTTTCATGAAGAAAGAGCTTGTTTATTTAGGTTTCATGATCTCTTCGAATGAGTTGAAGATGGATCCTAAGAAGGTAAAATCAATAAAAGAATGGTCGTCACTGAAGAATATCTTTGAAGTCAAAAGCTTCCATGGACTAGCCAATTTTTACAAGAAGTTCATCAGGAATTTTAGTGGAATTTCTGCACCAATGATGGACACAGTCAAGAAAAGACATAAATATTTTCATTGAATAGAGGAATAAGAGAAAAGTTTCAAGTTGCTAAAGGAACAGATAACTGAACAACCAGTTCTAGTTTTTCCAGACTTTAGTAAAACATTTCAAGCCAGATGTGACGCAAGTGGATTCGCGGTTGGAGCAGTCATAAGTCAAGACAATAGACCAATTGCATACTTCAGTGAGAAGCTGAACAATGCCAAAATGAAATATTCCACGTATGAGAAGGATTTTTATGCAGTCATACAGGCATTAAAGAAATGGAGGCACTACTTGGTTCCGAAAGAGTTCATTTTGTATAGAAACAACCATGCTTTACAATTCGTAACAAGACATGAGAAACTAAACTAGAAGCATGCAAAATGGGTTGAATTTATGCAGAAATTTACTTTTGTTATAAAGCACATTTCTAGAACTGCTAACAAGGTTGTTGATGTAATGAGCAGGAAATGTTTGATTCTGCAGGAGTTTCGCGTGAAGACCTTAGTTTTTGATAGCCTTAAGGATATGTACAAAGATGATTCATATTTCAGGGACGCTTATGAAGCATGTGAAAATCCTATTCTGAGAGATAGAAGCCAATGGATTGAATATTTAATTCAAGATGGATTATTATTCAGAGGAAATCAGTTGTGTATCCCAAAGATTTCTATGAGGGAAAACCTTTTAAAGGAAAAACATGGTGGAGGATTGGTTGGACATTTCAGCCATGACAAAACATTTTTGCAACTGAACAGTTTATATTATTGGTAGGGATGAGGATAGATGTCAAGAAATTTGTGAACAGATGTAGAATCTGCCATCACGCAAAGGGGAAAAGACAAAATATAGGATTGTATCAACCATTGCCAGTACCAGAGAGGCCATGGGATGTGGTAAGAATGGATTTTGTTTTAGGAATGTTGAGGACACAGAGAGGTTGTGATTCCATATTCGTGGTAGTTGACAGATTTTCCAAAATGGCACATTTCATTCCATGTCGGAAAACTAGTGATGCAACTCACATTGAAAATATGTTTTTCAAAGAAGTTGTTCGACTTCATGGTTTACCCAAGAGCATTGTTTCAGACAGAGATACCAAATTTGTTGGTCATTTATGGAGGACACTATGGAAGAAGTTGGGGACATGATTATATTTTAGCTCATCATATCACCCTCAAACGGATGGACAAACTAAGGTAGTAAATCAAAGTTTGGGGTATTTTTTGAGGAGTTTAGTAGCTGAACATCATAGTCAGTGGGATCAGATTCTGCCACAAGTAGAATTTGCATATAATGATTCACCAAACAGGAGCACATGACATATCCCATTCCAGATAATGTATGGAATGCATCCAAGAGGAGAATCTAAGTTGAGAAACTTAGAGCAGAGTGAGTTCAGAAGTACTAGAGCGGAAGATTTTGCAACAGAGATGCAAGAGATCCATGGTAAGATTAAAGAGCGATTGTAGAATTCCAACCAGGAATATAAGCACAGAGAAAATCAGCATGGAAGAGAGCTTCGATTTGAAGTGGGAGATTTAGTTTTAGTGCATCTAAGAAAAGAAAGGTTCCCAAGGGGAACATATAATAATATGAAGATGAAAAAAGATAGGGTCGTGTAAGATTTTGAGGAAATTTGAGGCAAATTCTTATGAGATAGAATTGCAAGATGGTGTGGGAATATCACCCATATTCAACATAGCAGATCTGTATCCTTATAGAGAAGATAAAGAAGATGGGGAAGAGATTCAACAGGAATTTTAGTGGGTCAAACATATGCATGTAGATGAAAATCCGTAGATGGAAAATATCATGGATCAGAGAGTTAGGAAGAAGACCAGTAGGAAGACATATATTGAATATCTGACAAAGTGGAAAGGACACCCGATTAAGGATGCCAATTGGGAAAGTGAAACAAATAGCCAGGAACATGGACAAACGACGCGGGAGCTCATGAACAGGAGTCCATGAATTTTTTCAACTAGAGGAGTATGATGCAGGAGCATTGTAAGCAAGCCAACAAAGAAAGCACAAAAGCGGGGGACAACTAGAAATGCATCAACGCACATTTTGATAATGTTTTGAATTTGAAAAGATAAAACATTAATGTAATATATGGGAAGATATTTTTTCTTTTATGGTTTAGAGATTGTAACGCAGATCATGAGTGGTTTCTCTCAACTCTTGATTGGAGGAAATCAATTTAATCAATGTAAAGTAGTTGTAGAGTTTTTAATTCGATTAGATAGTTAGAGTTGTACGAGGGAAACTCTAGAAAGCTCCCTCGTATGTATTGTATGGTAAGATTATTCTCATTGTTATTGTAAGAGCTGAAGATCAAGAGAATAGGAGAACATAGCAAAAGATAGGTTGTAGAAGATTGTATAAGAATATAGTGGTTTCTATTGAACCCATGTGCAAATGCACTTGGATTAATATAAGAAAGATTTGATCCAAATTCATGGTGTTTATGAATTATGTTTACATCTATTGAATGGTATGTTTACAATTTTCTTATATGCTCTGTTATGCATTTGTTTGAATGTTGTGTGTGTATGCATGATTTCATGTTGAATGTATGAAGTCTAGGAGAAGAAGAGTATGAGTTTCAATTGTTTCTCATCTTGATAATTCCTGCAAGGAGTGCAGTGAAGGTATGCAAGGAGTGCATTGGCAAGTTCTAAGTTTTATCTCAAAAAATCTCAAGAGAGATATCGTTGTTCTTATACCAACAAAAGTGAAAGTATAACATAAAGTCATGCAAGGAGTGCATAGGCCGGTTGAAGTATTAGAATTTTCCAACCAAGTGAGTGGTTGAAGAGTTACTGTCGCAAGGAGTGCGTAGAACTAAGAATTTCAGATGATCAAATATTATCGAGAAGCTGCAAGAAGTGTGTGTGTGAATCCCTTAAAAATATTGAGTTTGAAGCGAAGTATAAGCTCAGGAGGGATAAAGACTTCATGGAGTTCAAAGGAAGGATGAGGCTCATAGAGGCTTCGCAGAAAACCAAGTTCGAGAGGAAAGACACCAAGTTGTTTAGCCAGGATTTGCTAAGGAACTCAACGAACGGTCGAAATTCTTAGAGGGAGAACCATCAATTCATCGTGGACCATTGGATCCAGTGGATCAGTGGAGGAGTTAATACTGAGTGTCTGTCAACACTCACAAGCTCAGGAGGAATAGTCATCGTTAGATCTAGACCGACGAGAGTCATTGATCTAGTACTTCAAATTTCGGCATTTCGGGATTTGGGAGTGTGGAGAAAGTCATGACGAGAAGTCAAGAGTCGTGAAATCTTGATTTGCAAAGTCCCGACAGGATCTAGGCTGTCAAATCATAGAAGGATCTATACTGTCAATCCGCAGCAAGGAAGTCGCGAGTTCAGACTTTGAGAGAAGGAGAGGAGGTTGCATCGTGAACACCCGAGTCACGAAATTCTGAGGCGCTTGAAGGTGGACCCTAGGACGTGACTAAGGTCATATGGTCAAGGCATAAGGGAGGATCAGAGGACCCGTTAGTCCATTTCAGGGTTTCGGGGATTGAAGGAGTCAGGGGGACTCACAACAGGAATTGCGAAGTTGCAAAACCCAAAACACCTTTTCGGGTGAAGGTCGAGGTCATATCAGTTGGTCACGTGGATTTGAGGTTTGTTCGTTGTGCTTGTTCGCACAAGTGTAACTCTAGAAGGACCTGTGGTTACAAGTGTGAAGATTCCAGCTGGGAGTCAAAGAGTCATTTCGACTCAAAGGGGATATTAAGAACGATACTTAGACCAGGAGGTCACGTAGAGCCTACTGAGGTAGGGATGTTGCGTCAACTTTCACCTAAAAATAACACATTAGAAAGAAGCGAAGTCCACTCGAATGATCTCTTGTATCTTTCTGACGTAAACTAACTTCCCATGTATTATGTTTTGATCGTGGTGGCTAGCATGACTAGATTGGTCGAACTTGACTTCCACTCCACAGTCTTGTGTCATGTGTCCATCATCGACATCCTCTGTGAAAAAAATATGTCCATATGCCCACATAGATGGGAACAAATGCACCTATAAAAAAGTGAANTATGAATGGCTTGTCATGCCATTTGGTTTGACGAATGCACAAAGTACTTTTATGAGATTGATGAACAAAGTATTGAAAGATTTCATTGGAAAGTTTGTGATCGTGTATCTTGATGATATACTGATCTTCAATAAGACTGAGGAAGAACACTTGAGAAACCTAACTCTAGTGATGAGGAGATTACAACAAGAGAAATTGCTGATAAATTTTTAGAAATTTGTCTTTCATGAAGAAAGAGCTTGTTTATTTAGGTTTCATGATCTCTTCGAATGAGTTGAAGATGGATCCTAAGAAGGTAAAATCAATAAAAGAATGGTCGTCACTGAAGAATATCTTTGAAGTCAAAAGCTTCCATGGACTAGCCAATTTTTACAAGAAGTTCATCAGGAATTTTAGTGGAATTTCTGCACCAATGATGGACACAGTCAAGAAAAGACATAAATATTTTCATTGAATAGAGGAATAAGAGAAAAGTTTCAAGTTGCTAAAGGAACAGATAACTGAACAACCAGTTCTAGTTTTTCCAGACTTTAGTAAAACATTTCAAGCCAGATGTGACGCAAGTGGATTCGCGGTTGGAGCAGTCATAAGTCAAGACAATAGACCAATTGCATACTTCAGTGAGAAGCTGAACAATGCCAAAATGAAATATTCCACGTATGAGAAGGATTTTTATGCAGTCATACAGGCATTAAAGAAATGGAGGCACTACTTGGTTCCGAAAGAGTTCATTTTGTATAGAAACAACCATGCTTTACAATTCGTAACAAGACATGAGAAACTAAACTAGAAGCATGCAAAATGGGTTGAATTTATGCAGAAATTTACTTTTGTTATAAAGCACATTTCTAGAACTGCTAACAAGGTTGTTGATGTAATGAGCAGGAAATGTTTGATTCTGCAGGAGTTTCGCGTGAAGACCTTAGTTTTTGATAGCCTTAAGGATATGTACAAAGATGATTCATATTTCAGGGACGCTTATGAAGCATGTGAAAATCCTATTCTGAGAGATAGAAGCCAATGGATTGAATATTTAATTCAAGATGGATTATTATTCAGAGGAAATCAGTTGTGTATCCCAAAGATTTCTATGAGGGAAAACCTTTTAAAGGAAAAACATGGTGGAGGATTGGTTGGACATTTCAGCCATGACAAAACATTTTTGCAACTGAACAGTTTATATTATTGGTAGGGATGAGGATAGATGTCAAGAAATTTGTGAACAGATGTAGAATCTGCCATCACGCAAAGGGGAAAAGACAAAATATAGGATTGTATCAACCATTGCCAGTACCAGAGAGGCCATGGGATGTGGTAAGAATGGATTTTGTTTTAGGAATGTTGAGGACACAGAGAGGTTGTGATTCCATATTCGTGGTAGTCGACAAATTTTCCAAAATGGCACATTTCAGTCCATGTCGGAAAACCAGTGATGCAACTCACATTGCAAATATGTTTTTCAAAGAAGTTGTTCGACTTCATGGTTTACCCAAGAGCATTGTTTCAGACAGAGATACCAAATTTTTTGGTCATTTATGGAGGACACTATGGAAGAAGTTGGGGACATGATTATATTTTAGCTCATCATATCACCCTCAAACGGATGGACAAACTAAGGTAGTAAATCAAAGTTTGGGGGATTTGTTGAGGAGTTTAGTAGATGAACATCATAGTCAGTGGGATCAAATTCTGCCACAAGTAGAATTTGCATATAACGATTCATCAAACAGGAGCACATGACATATCCCATTCCAGATAATGTATGGAATGCATCCAAGAGGAGAATCTAAGTTGAGAATTTAGAGAAGAGTGAGTTCAGAAGTACTAGAGCGGAAGATTTTGCAACAGAGATGCAAGAGATCCACGGTAAGATTAAAGAGCGATTGTAGAATTCCAACCAGGAATATAAGCACAGAGAAAATCAGCATGGAAGAGATCTTCGATTTGAAGTGGGAGATTTAGTTTTAGTGCATCTAAGAAAAGAAAGGTTCCCAAGGGGAACATATAATAAGATGAAGATGAAAAAAGATAGGGTCGTGTAAGATTTTGAGGAAATTTGAGGCAAATTCTTATGAGATAGAATTGCAAGATGGTGTGGGAATATCACCCATATTCAACATAGCAGATATGTATCCTTATAGAGAAGATAAAGAAGATGGGGAAGAGATTCAATAGGAAATTTAGTGGGTCAAACATATGCATGTAGCTGAAAAGCCGTAGATGGAAAATATCATTGATCAGAGAGTTAGGAAGAAGACCAGTAGGAAGACATATATTGAATATCTGACAAAGTGGAAAGGACACCCGATTAAGGATGCCAATTGGGAAAGTGAAACAAATAGCCAGGAACATGGACAGACGACGCGGGAGCTCATGAACAGGAGTCCATGAATTTTTTCAACTAGGGGAGTATGATGCAGGAGCATTGTAAGCAAGCCAGCAAAGAAAGCACAAAAGCGGGGGACAACTGGAAATGCATCAACACACATTTTGATAATGTTTTGAATTTGAAAAGATAAAACATTAATGTAATATATGGGAAGATATTTTTTCTTTTATGGTTTAGAGATTGTAATGCAGATCATGAGTGGTTTCTCTCAACTCTTGATTGGAGGAAATCAATTTAATCAATGTAAAGTAGTTGTAGAGTTTTTAATTCGATTAGATAGTTAGAGTTGTACGAGGGAAAACTCTAGAAAGCTCCTCGTATGTATTGTATGGTAAGATTATTCTCATTGTTATTGTAAGAGCTGAAGATCAAGAGAATAGGAGAACATAGCAGAAGATAGGTTGTAGAAGATTGTATAAGAAGATAGTGGTTTCTATTGAACCCATGTACAAATGCACTTGGATTAATATAAGAAAGCTTTGATCCAAATTCATGGTGTTTATGAATTATGTTTACATCTATTGAATGGTATGTTTACAATTTTCTTATATGCCCTGTTATGCATTTGTTTCAATGTTGTGTGTGTATGCATGATTTCATGCTGAATGTATGAAGTCTGGGAAAAGAAGAGTATGAGTTTCAATTGTTTCTCATCCTGATAATTCCTGCAAGGAGTGTAGTGAAGGTATGCAAGGAGTGCATTGGCAAGTTCTAAGTTTTATCTCAGAAAATCTCAAGAGAGATATCATTGTTCTTATACCAACAAAAGTGTGAGTATAACATAGAGTCATGCAAGGAGTGCATAGGCCGGTTGAAGTATTAGAATTTTCCAACCAAGTGAGTGGTTGAAGAGTTACTGTCGCAAGGAGTGCGTAGAACTAAGAATTTCAGATGATCAAATATTATCGAGAAGCTGCAAGAAGTGTGTGTGTGAATCCCTTAAAAATATTGAGTTTGAAGCGAAGTATAAGCTCAGGAGGGATAAAGACTTCATGGAGTTCAAAGGAAGGATGAGGCTCATAGAGGCTTCGCAGAAAACCAAGTTCGAGAGGAAAGACACCAAGTTGTTTAGCCAGGATTTGCTAAGGAACTCAACGAACGGTCGAAATTCTTAGAGGGAGAACCATCAATTCATCGTGGACCATTGGATCCAGTGGATCAGTGGAGGAGTTAATACTGAGTGTCTGTCAACACTCACAAGCTCAGGAGGAATAGTCATCGTTAGATCTAGACCGACGAGAGTCATTGATCTAGTACTTCAAATTTCGGCATTTCGGGATTTGGGAGTGTGGAGAAAGTCATGACGAGAAGTCAAGAGTCGTGAAATCTTGATTTGCAAAGTCCCGACAGGATCTAGGCTGTCAAATCATAGAAGGATCTATACTGTCAATCCGCAGCAAGGAAGTCGCGAGTTCAGACTTTGAGAGAAGGAGAGGAGGTTGCATCGTGAACACCCGAGTCACGAAATTCTGAGGCGCTTGAAGGTGGACCCTAGGACGTGACTAAGGTCATATGGTCAAGGCATAAGGGAGGATCAGAGGACCCGTTAGTCCATTTCAGGGTTTCGGGGATTGAAGGAGTCAGGGGGACTCACAACAGGAATTGCGAAGTTGCAAAACCCAAAACACCTTTTCGGGTGAAGGTCGAGGTCATATCAGTTGGTCACGTGGATTTGAGGTTTGTTCGTTGTGCTTGTTCGCACAAGTGTAACTCTAGAAGGACCTGTGGTTACAAGTGTGAAGATTCCAGCTGGGAGTCAAAGAGTCATTTCGACTCAAAGGGGATATTAAGAACGATACTTAGACCAGGAGGTCACGTAGAGCCTACTGAGGTAGGGATGTTGCGTCAACTTTCACCTAAAAATAACACATTAGAAAGAAGCGAAGTCCACTCGAATGATCTCTTGTATCTTTCTGACGTAAACTAACTTCCCATGTATTATGTTTTGATCGTGGTGGCTAGCATGACTAGATTGGTCGAACTTGACTTCCACTCCACAGTCTTGTGTCATGTGTCCATCATCGACATCCTCTGTGAAAAAAATATGTCCATATGCCCACATAGATGGGAACAAATGCACCTATAAAAAAGTGAAAAAATCACAGTGTCAATATGTGTCTAATAACCCGACCATTAAAATATAAAATAATATAGATGTACTTACAATTCAAATGTGCATTATGAAGTAAAAAATGTACACAAAGATATTATTACAAAGTTGTTACAACCAATCCCTATGTTTAGTGCATCCTCCTCTTCACGTGGGTAACAACCAAATACACCATATTTCTCTTTGACTTGGTCAACAACCCAACTATTGGAGAATATCAATAGCATATTTTATTTTAAATGATCAAGATACGTCATGATTCTACCATTCAACTGTCTGAATTCTTTCCTAACACTTTCCCATTTCTTCCTCTTTTGTTCGTACAATGTGACCCATGGCTGTGTTTCCTCCGAATTGTAAATAATGAATTTATTGATGGCATCAATTTCTGAATTCACTAATGTATTCATGAAATCAAAACAACATATAGTACATATGAGATCATGAAAATATACATTAAAAATTTCAGTGTGAATAATTACTATGTATAAATTTCACAAACGATAAGTCACGTACTCTTTATCAAGTGCCTTTTTCCATTCATTTAGAGAATCTCCCCTTCTCTTTTGTCTTCATCTCTTTCGTCATCCCAAATCATTGCACCTGGTGTGTTTTTGATCTTCTTGATATACTCACTGGCATAACAGAAAGACTCATATGATATGTACCCCTCTACGATAGACCCCTCGGGTTTTACCCTTTGACGAACAAATCCTTTAATTTTCTTCATGTACCTCTCTAAGAAGAACATCCAACGAAAGGAGAACACCCCAATTAATTCAACCTCATCTACTAGGTGAATTAGAAGATGAACCTACAAGTCCATGAAAATTGGCGGTATTTCCTTCTCAAACATACAAACAATATCAACTATCTCTTGACGCCATCATGGAATGATATCCATATGAATCTCCTTTGATGTGATCCAATGTACAAATGTCGATAATTTAAATATGGCACATCTTAGGTCCTGGGGGAAATCATGGTTCACACACCCATGCACGAGAAGAGGATAATGACACTACAAAGTAAACACATACAAAATTAATTATGTTTTATCCCATGGCATAAAAACAAAAATTACAAATAATAAAATCATATTTTTGACATACGTCGTACCTTTAAAAGGTTCAAATGGTCATGTTATTTCAACTCCAACAAATGGTATTGATGCACATTGAAGCAACGTCATAGGGAATACCCATATAAAGAAGACACCTTCACACCTAATATAACTTCCTTTGCCAAAGAAAGATCTTCTTTCTTCAAAATCCATGGGACATCACCTTCTTTGAAAGACCAAGAGGGACCAACCTCTCCTCTACTTTCTTGTCTTGGCCAATGTTTCTTTTTAGTTTTTTAAGAAATAATATCTGTCCTCACAACTAATGTGTCACTTTATTTCAATGATATGTGCCTCCATAAAGAATATGAAACATGTTTAAATATATGCATGGGATCTAGTAAGTGGGAAATCCTAAGATGCTCCCCATATGGGAGCTCATAAAAGATACATTTTCTTTTCATCCCAATGGGTAATTTCTCAACATAGGTGTCGAAGAATTCTGGATCATCGAACATATGATCCCCATTTGAATCGAACATTTATGTAATCTCCTTCTCCTTCTCTCTCTCATATTTTCTAATCCATTATACTGGTGTCATTATTGCAGGCCTTTGGGTTCTCTCTGGTTTACCATTGAAAGTGGATGTTGTTCTTCTATAAGGGTGCTCTTCTAGGAGGAATACCCTCAGGTAGTTGTACACTGGCTTTCGTAGGTGGTTCGACCAACTAGCCTTCAGAGAAGGTACAAAACATTTACATCCATGATAGCCCTTAGTTACAAGACCTACAAAATTATTGTATACATAACACGTTAGCATTTAAGAATAGAATGTCAATCACAATGAATTAAATATGAAAATAAATATTGTTACGTATATAAACAAATCAATAAACATGATGATTACTATAGAAAACTATTAAGCCTGGATAATCATGTGTGGTGTAATAACATATGCCATACAACATAAAAATACGCTATGTTGTGATGGGTCTTGATACATCGTATACATATATCCCTTCCCATAATTCCTTCAATTCATCTACCAATGGTTGTAGGTAGACATCCATATTCTTCACTTGTCTTCTACCAGGGACTATAAGAGCCAACATAAGATGTTCATTCTTCACGGAAAACCATGGGGAGATATTTTTATTGATCACTTCTATTGGTCAAACATAATATTTGGTGTTTTGGAGGGAATATGGGTTCGCGCCATCCATTACTATGCTGAGTTGTAGATTTTGTACTTCATCCTTGAATTTTTCTGGTCATGTATCCTCTATATGCTTCATGGCTATTGACTCTGTTTGGAGTCACATAACTCCTGACTCACTTATGTGCAAGGCATGTCATCCCTGCAACATAATTAATTCTTTGTAATGAAAGAGCCTTTGAATCCTTAGGATTATAGGCATGTGCCTAAATATTTTATGAGGAGGACCATGAAATTTTCCATTTTTATTTGATTTATGATATCTGTCATACCCACATTTCAGACATATATATGTGTCTGCATATTCTCCTATATATAGCATACAATCATTCAGACATGCATGATATGATATATACTCAACACCCCACATTTTCAACAACTGGTACAAGGTCATTTAACGTTTATAAAAACAACTATTTCTAATGTTGATTGTGTGATAATATTTCTCAAAATTAATATAAGGCACTAATTGGTCAATTGCCTCAATATTGTTGAGAAACATGTGTTTTACATGCCAAACTTTACTTTCAAGTAGTACAATAACATTGTTGTCCCAAGTTGGGTAGACTTTGACTGAGCACTAGGTCCAAAGAGAGGGGTGGTGGAAGAAGATTTTAGGCTTTCGAAAATGGTATCACTGATATGAGCATCATCCCCTATCTCATCATTCTGGAAAGCATCTAACAACAATGTCTCCATGGAAGTCGTATCCCATAAGTAATCATCCATACCAACCTCTTTTTTCTTGTCTCCATTGCCAACTTATAAAGAACTATGTTGTAGTCATTCCTAATTGGCTAATCTAGACGTAGTGGGAACTAAATAGGTGGTTGATTCAACCATTCTTGGTACATTTCCTCTCTGATTTCTTCTCTCATTACAACCTTCTCTTGAGTTGACATTGGTGTGGGGTGCAATGAAAGATGGTAGGTAGGTCGCTCATCATTAGAATCATAATTTCAAAAATATTGAACATTAGTATATCGATGATATTATTAAGCACAATGAAATAATTGTTTTTGTTCAAATTACATTATACAAAACAATTATTACCATCGTCAACCCAAGATTGCAGTTGGAAGATGGAATGTCACAATTGGTAAGGTAAAGTGGTTGTCCATTTTCATCTACCAACTGCTTGCAGTATGTTTCTCATGATAATACCTTCTAACGTTTTTGAATCGATACTGGAATATTTTATGCATTTGAACTCAATTATGAATCAGGATCCTGCAATTTTGGATACATTTTTTATTCAAATTGACATGGATAAAAAAAAAAAA
>JZKD02S0298410.1:0-13673 GCA_000966675.3 Picea glauca | reverse complement strand
CCACCATTTTCTTGACGAGACTATCCACTTCCATTTTTAATCAACGAGGTTGGTTTGCACCCCCAACCTCCCAAAACAACTACATCTAAAATCTTTCTAAAAACTCACTAATTTTTCCTCCACAGGAGGTACCAAAGAATTTTTTTAGTCTAGGTAGGATTTCGGGGATAGGCATCCAAATAACTCCCCGTTATCTGGTTCTCACATTGTCAAAACATAGAAGTTGTCAAATAGGGAACTGAAAATCCTCCAAGTCAAGTGTTCCAATACCATAAGGCAGGGAGATACCCGTGAAGGGTTGAAGGTCGAGGTTCGGTTGTTCTGTGTGTCCCCCCTTGAGGCACCCACCTCTTGGATGGGATCCACCCCGTGACCCATTTCTTAGGCCGAAAATCTAAATGTCGCACTTTGACCAAGGTACCTAGTGACCAACTTTAGGACATCTACCCAGGTGGCAATTGTGGGTTGCAATTGCACCTTGATTGGATTTTGTGAGGCTATTGGGAAATATCACCATCTCTTTTGGGATATGCCCCCTTTACCCCTCATTATAACCAATTATTTCATCCTTCAATAGTTTCTCTTCCAGTGACTTCAGACCCCACTATTGAGTACTATTGGAAGGTCGCGTGCTATTTGAGAGGAAGGACGTTACGTCTTCTAGGACACGAGCATTTGCTTTCTTTTGATTCCCCATGCGGAAAAAACCTACTTACCCACATATATGCTTCTTTCTCATTTTATGTATGATGCACATCTGATTACAGTTTGATTTGTATATATATATTGTGTAAACATTCAACGCAAAGGCTCTTGTTTCTATATTACTCTCACCACTTTTTGCACACATTCACACAGCTAGTCTGACATCATAGGGGAACCACAGAACCCCTGTCGTTCACAACGCTTGCTAAACCTCCCTCCTATCTTAGGGGGAGTGTTTGGTCATGCCCTCTCATCGGCACCTCCTTCACACACTCCTGTGAGTGCTACTATTTTAGGATCAACTTTTTTGGTTCTACATTACTTGGGTCAACTTCCCAAAGCCATATGTTCACTCGTTCTCCTTTACACGGAAGCGGGGGACCCACTTCCTCTCAAGGAGGGAGCACCAAACCACCTAGCCCCCCTCAAGGGTCAAGTTCGCAACAGACTATGGCCAGAGCTAATCCTCCCCCCCCACTTCAGATGCCATATTTGGCCTCTCTCAACATATCGGATCTCACCAAACTCACCAATGATCCTATATTGCATGATCCCACATGGCCTGCAATGCCAACCAAACTACCTTCAGACATACCAAATTTTGAAGGAAAGGCAGGCGATGACCCTACCAACCATGTCATGACCTTTCACCTCTGGTGCTCCTCCAATAGCATTATGGATGATTCCATCAGACTGTGATTATTTCAACGCACACTCACTGGCCCATCGGCTAAATGGTATGTCGAAGAAAAATAAGGGTCCCACGCAACTTTTGATTCATTGGCCAAAACATTCTTGACCTTCTTCCAATTACCCATCTACCACAACAATGGTCTAGAACTACTTTCTAATTTCAAACAAACCTCAGCCACACACATCGTTGACCACATTCACGAGTGGCGTAGGCGACGTAGTTTGTGCAAAGCAGAAACCACCAAGCAACAGTGTCTCAATTGGTTTCTTAGATCACTTGTCTCTCTCCTCGATAAGGATGTAGCTTCCACCTTCCCTCAATCCAAAGAGGAAGCCATCAGTAAGGCCCAACAGTATAACCTCATCTATGCACAGTCAGGGTACTTATACACTGTACTTCCTGATCTTCCAAAACCTGTGCCATTTGGCCAAGACAAACCTAGGATGTCTCACTCAGCAGACGGACTGATTAGTGCCACCACTCACCACGGTCCACAACCCCAACCACCACAGATGTATGGAACACCTCAATACCCGCCGGCATACGGGGGCATTTATTATTACCCCCCACCCCCTTATCAACAGTCATACCCTGTTGCTATACCTCCACCCATCAGTGGACCACCACCGGCACCTTCCATACATCCACCTATTCAAACAAACTCTGGTACCCCCTCTACCTCATCTTATAGTACTAGAGAAATCACTACGCCTTCCTATGTATCTTATGGATCAGTACCACCACAAAATCTGTACTTCCCTTTTCCTCCTCCTCCACAACCCATGGCTCCCCCCCATCCTCATGCGGGGGTGAATTTTGTTCAACCCTCTGTTGTTCAACAATACCAAAGTTTTAAACAGTTGAATACAACCAATACAAACCATCCATCAAACAATGCCAAGAAGACGGGATGGAATAGGAGTAACAACAACCTAGGTCAGGGCGAGAATCAACCCCCACAACACCAACCCACTGGGGGAAACCAAAACCAAGGAAACCAAAACCCCCAAGGGGGCAATAATAATAAACGCCAAGGGAGAAATAATGTTAAAACCATCTTCCCTTGTGCCCTTTGTGGTGAGTTTGGCCATTACAGTCATCATTGCCCCCAGATCGCTGATTTCAAGCGGTTGAAAGACTCTGGTAGTCTTCCCCATTCTCCAACACCGCCTACCCCTTAGCAGGCACCACAACAATATGTGCAACAACCCCCGCCCGTTGTGATGCAAAATCCTATTCCACATCAAGGTGTGATCAACACCCAGCAGGAAACACAACATCCCCCACCTCCGATGGGACAATACCTCAACCCCAACAATCCAGCAGATCGTACAATTCTCCTCACAAGTGAGGAAGAAATCCTTCTGCAAACATGTAACCGTCAGTATCACACACCCGCTGAGTATCCTCCCCTCCCTCCAGAGACAAACCCTACACTATCGGGACCCCCGTTGGTGATCCCTCGCCCTTCCTCCGAACCACTGCTTCGCATCCCATTACGCAAGAATGTCCACAACCCACAGGCTAGGGCAGCTCATAACTATACTTTGGTAGACGACTTAGCGTAATCCCTGGCTACCATGTCAGTCTTGGAAGTCCTCTAGACTTGTCCTACTCAGCGGAAATCACTACTTTCTGCCTTGGGGGAAGTCGACCCTACAGATACTCGACTCATCACCTTTGATCTTGACAGTGGAGACCCTCGTCTTCCCGCCTTGATCGCTTTTCAAATACCAGTGAAAATACGGAACATCACAGTTCATTGGTGTATCATCGATGAAGGTGCATCTACATACATTATGTCCAAAATGGTATGGCAGAAACTTGGTTCCCCAGAACTCATACCCTCTGCCATTACATTACGATCTTATGATGGACGACCATCCTCTCCTGAAGGGCTCTTCCAAAATTTCCCCGTCGAACTCGGCGGCAAGACTATTCTCATAGATATCGAAGTTATCGATGCCCCTCTCGATTATAATATCTTGTTCGGTCGTAGCTACATGTATGCTATGAAGGGAGTGGCATCTTCCATCTTTCGGACAATGATGTTCCCGCACAATGGGAAGATCGTTACTATTGACCAAGTCTCACATTATGAGCCTAACCCATCTACCAACATCGATAACATTCTTCATCTCATCCACACAAGCCATGATGCATATCCACTCGTCGAGATGGGTCCTGGGATTTTTAAAGATCCATCCTTGTTAGGAACATACCATGGAGCACCACCACTCCAGCATCCTTCCAATCAATTTTGCACCATATCATCTAACAGAACTCATGCAAAGGATACCCTTCCTCCTACAGAGGCTTCTATCATATCTGACGTCCCACTCATTAAATAAACCCCTCCTCCAGAACCTTCTGCACACTCGTTGACCCCAATCATCCACGATCCCACTTCTCCCCAAGGACATAGTCTAGTATGGGAGACAGTTCCCGAACCTATCACTCAAATTCCCTTGTTTTACCCTCCACCAGGTATCGAAGCTTTCTAGGTAGTCGCAATGCTCACACTACCCAATATGGTTTTAGCAATCCCAGTTTGGTATTTACACCCACCAGAGATGGTCCCTCGACCATCCCTTCCCCCCCAGAAAGAAAGAATCCCCATGACGATTCACATTCTTAATCCAACCACACCCCCACACACTAACCCTCCTACCACAGCTGGGGGAAGGAGAAAGAAGAAGGAGCCCATACCTCCACTTCCTCCACGCATCCCACCACCTTGTGCACTATGTGAGAAATAGGGCCACCAAACCAACAACTGTCCGTCGCTACCAGAATTACGGAATTTGATCCCACTCAATCAAACTCCTCCAACACCCGCCACTGTAGCAAGTCCCGCCACTACCACCACCCCTTCCAGTAGTAAAGGGTTGAGGACCAAATACGCCTGTGCTATATGTTCCAAATATGGCCATTATACCCACTATTTCCCAGGACTGCCACGATTTCGACAAACATTAGCTGCAATGCGCCAAAACTTCCAGAGCAACCCCAGTCCTGCTACATCCTCCTCAACAAATATCACTGATATCCTCTATATCACCACTTTAGTCAATGAACGTATGAGATGCCCTTTCTCTCTCTGATATTTATTAGCTCATTTTACATACCAGTGTCCTATGATCCTCACATACAGGCAACGTCAATTAGCCCTGCTTCACCTACCCGCAGAGATGATAATTGACATTACCTCATCACTAGAGGATCTTCATGTCATTTCTCCCAAACCCGAAGCACTCCCAACGCCTCCATGGTTCTTAGATGACATATCTGAGGATTAACCCCCCGACCCCCCTAACTCTCCCACTCATTCCCCTACAAACATTCTCCACCTAACCACCACGGGTACCCCTCAGTACTTCAATATATGGTTTGTGTCAAGTGAACCCTCACCATCTCCTAGCATTGTTTCCCCTACTTCTTCCTCATCAGGGGGCAACCACACGACCACTGTCATCGAGATCACTCCTCATGATCCCTTGTATTCCCATCACTTCCAATGCGATGAAGAAATACTCAAATATTTAAACCACACAGACTCTCCCTGGGATGCGCAACACCATCGCGCACTCTTCTCTCCATAGGAAGCCTCCATGACTCCTAACCAAAACCCCATTTACGCAATCGAAACCAAGGATTTTATCCCATCAGGGCCTATCGACTGGTTCAACAATCCCATTCCTTCCCCTAATGCGTTTGAAGAAGGCAACATGGCCAACATTTCCCCCACCATTAAAATCCACATTTCCATTAAAAATGGCATCGTCGAAGAAATCACCATTGGAGTTGCTTGCACTCCTCAGGAAATCGCTGCATATAAAGCCCTCTTCTAGAAATATAGGGATATTTTCGCCTGGTCATACACGGAAATGCCTATCCTCGATCCCTCTATTTTCGAACATCGCATTGACACCTGGCCCGACATTACACCATTTCGCCAAAAACAGAGACCGCTACACCCATCCAAAGCCGCGTCTATCAAAGACGAAATTGACAAGTTATGCGTTGTCGGGTTCATTTACCGCATCGCCTATACCTCATGGGTTTCCAACCCTGTACCTGAATCTCATTGATCACCAATCGGATGCCTCGTACTCCCCGAATCTCCAAATCTCCTCCAAAAACTTCTCGTCCAGTCACTATTGCAGCAGGTACAAATGAGGTGGCAATGTGGGCCCTACAACTATATATAAGCATTTTTTCCAAACTTCCACTCACCATTCCGGGAGCCCATGGTGTCCATTTTTCAATCCGTCTTCAGCCACGGGATCAGCATCCCATCATCTACATCACAGCAGTCCCTGGGCCTCTTTTCATCCTAAGCCCCCGGGGCACCTTTTTTTCATACCCTGGTCAGGTACGCATGCGCATATTCACGCTTATCAAATACATGCTCATATATTCAATTCTCTTCAGATATTGTTCACTTTGGGTATTTGGTTTTCATGTGTGCATGTACTTGATCATCATACATCAACACAACCCATTCAAGTATATACTCAGCACTGGCATGTAATCTTTCCCTCTGTATCGCACTTACATTTCTAGTCACACCCTCTGATATTTGCAGTTAGAATCCCCATTCCAGGCTCTGCAGTACCCACACCTCCATTTGCATCTTCATTACTGTCACCCAGTAGCATTCTTCCCCACATGAGTAGTCCCATTCATAGCACCTTGTGGTACTTCTGACACTCATGCTATTTTCAAAACCCTTTAGGGATGGGAGTCCCGATAGTCTTTCATCATGTCACGAATCAACCACATACTCCTTCTCCTCATTTTTCTAGCTTTCCCACACGGACTCCCAGATTATCTCTTCACGGTTCTATTTTTTAACTGCACCTCTGCAGTATCATGAACCCTCCATTTCATCCAAAATCAGTTTGCCCATATGCAAACCTACCTTCATTTCACCTACCTCATATAGAAACTCACCAATGGGGCCCCCACCCGTCATCAGTTTTCAGAGCAAATTATGCCCTACATGGGCCACCCATATCACACTGGGGCACCTATTTCTGTATTTGTACATTTCTCCCCAATTATTCGTTATTTATTGTACAAACGCCTTTATTTTTAGTCATTACATTACCCTTTTTGTCGTCACCTTTGGCGACCTACTTCCCTCTTTTTGGCCAGCCGCAACCCATATCACCCTTGGTTGGAGCACGACTTATCATATTCCCTTGCCCGACATCGTCCATATCTTTATAGTACCCCACAGATCACTTACCTCTACCCTCTGAATTTGTTCTCCTTGTCCCACCTCTGGCACAACTTATCCCCGGTCTTGTCGTCCCCCTGACACTCGACCTCATTGAATGGTTGCAGCCACTTTTTATCTCATACATCCTCCAACCAAGGGCAGTCTTGAGTCTTCCCACATCTTGACTTCGTCCATGTACCTCTGCCACTTCCTCACCTCACCTAGTAGATTTCACGAAGCCATTTGTTTCTTGGAGTCACGTCCCCCTTTTTGTCGACATCAACACAGTTTTCCAGAAGGGCGACAGTATCTTGATTCTCATTATCCATTCAGTGAGAGATCTCAGATGACACAGGGTGAAACACCATTGCTCCCTGCTGTCGTTGACCCCCATAATATTCGATGCCAACACTTTCTCATGTTACGGTGGGTCTTACTTTGCAACTATTGTAGTTACTTCTTTTATTTTGTCGAAGACCTCTGAACTTGGCAGGGCTATCAATGCCCACATCATCGCTACTACTTATTACCACGATCAATGCCTACTATTTAGAACATGTTCATTTGCAAAATTGTCTTCTGCCTCTATCACGACTGCCCCCAAGGGAGCTGTAGTTGTCTACACCAACACTTCAATCATCTTTTTTTCAAAGTTACATGAAACGAGCATGGGGCATGCCCGCCTCGTTTGTACACAGTTTTTTATTTTACACACCTCATGGAAGGTCGGGTCCTACCGATTCCTTTTTCCCTCCAATAGATCGTTCTGGAAGATCCCATTATTTCTCTATCTTACAACAACATTCTCAATAGAATAAACATTGATGGATTTCGGCTATACATATGCTCCTAACCTCATCCATCAGGGGGCATCTGTTATCACTGAAATTTCGTCTACACATGGTTACAAGAACTCAGCATCGTCAAACAGTGATGAAGTCATTCATGGACCTGCATTAATACCACAACATTCAAAAAAGGTCAAAAACTATACAAAGTAGTGAAAATTGAAGAGCCCTATGAAGACATTGGGCGCGTGCACGCATGCACGTAACAGGAATGCAGAAATCTCGCATAGGCGCACGATGTGCAACTGTTATCGCAAAAAGCCACGCACCTGCTAAACAACGCATTTATGAGAGTGGTCGACCTCCCACCCACTTATGGTTCATCTCCCAAGATGATTTGACTCCCAAATCCGGACTGGATCCGACTGGTGGGCTGGTCAAAGACCTAGGAATGCCCTAAATGGCCTCTTTTCACACTACATAGTAGTTAAACAATAACCCAAAGCAATGCTATAAAAAGCCAATAATGCACCTCATTTTTTCAAGGAATTCAAAGTAATGTTATGATGCCTCTATTGTTTTGAGGACTCCATCCTTGACAAGAGCATATTGGCACCATTACATTGGACAATCCACCTCACCATTAAGTGGATTTGTAAAGAGTTCTTTCATCACCATTTTCCATTTTTCTTTGTTGTAAGAAGAGCTAGCTAGTGAGGGTACAAGAGCCTTCCCTTGGAGGAAGAAGGGACTCATAGTCCCCTTTATTCTTGGTGCTTTGTTTTCACTAATAGATCAGACTCAAACATTGGTGATATGGGTCTTATGGTTCTTTTTGTTTCTATGTCCCTATGCTCATGAATTTAGTTTTTATATCATCTCTTAGTTTAATTCTTAATTGTAGTTTTTACTTTCTTTCTCTAACTTTTTTCTCTACAGCTGTCCTGCTTAGCAGATCCAACTAAGCTCACAAGCACCTCTATTTTGCTCACCAAGGTGACGAAAGAGGCGCAACAGATTGGTGACTACACTGGGGACAGGTATCAATTTCCTACCTCATTTGGGTTTTTCGTGCTCTTCTTTTAGTTTGTTTAACTTGCAGGTGCACTAACCGGCCTAAGCCGACCTGCCAACCAGCCAATTCCAAGTTAAATTGAGAGAAATCCATTCGGATTTTTCATTCTCAGTCGTGTGCCACATATGCATGGGTTTTTCGGCCCAGAGACACGCATCGTGCGCCCATGCGCCTGATTCATAGTTCTGTTTTGCGCACGTGTACCTATTGATTTGTCTCTGTTCGCGTACATGCGCTCTGAGCGCCTCTGTCTCCACTAGGACCCGCGTGTCTATGAAAAATTTCACATTGTAAAGTTGTTGAGATGTGGGGAGGGCCATTTTCCTTCTTAAAAATGATGTCAAGCATGTTTTAAAGCTGCACCACACTTAGTGCCCTCATCATATAAAGGGGTTAGTCAAAAAACACATAGGCAATTCGGAGGATAAAATCAATTTCCCTTCTTTTCTTTTTGCCACATGGATGGCTTGTTTTGACTCACAAGATAAGTTGGAAATAATTTTTAATCACATTTAACTTGCATTGGGAATAGAAGTTGAGTAACAATCGCTTAGTATGCTCTTCTCTCACGCCTCCAGGTGATCTTGAGAATCAGAAAAAGATTGTGAAATGATTTCATCTCCCTTAAAGAACATTAAAAACCTTTAGGAGAGGACAACAGCCCTTCTTGGGAATCCTCTAAGTTTTATTTTTCAAACACATCTTAATATTGTAACGGGTCCATACATGCCCACATGCTACAAAGATAGGATAGTGTTTGAAGTTTTTCTATCTTAGATCAAAACAGTAGGGAAGTTTAAAAGTTTTGTAACGGGCCCACTCATGCCCACATGTTCAATCTAGGATAGTTTCAAAGTATTTCTTAGATTACATCACAATAGGGAGTTAAAGGGATAGTAACGGACCCACATGTCCGCATGCTAGCTTCCTAGGTACTTTTGAATTACGCAAGGTTGTACCAAAGGCACTTAGTTAATTAGGTAATCAAACACTTGTAAGGACCAAGCGAAGTCCACATGCAGCAAGGTGACATCTAATTCACTAAAATTTGGCACACTTTTCACTCACACACAAAAGTCACTTATCACTCACATAGATTCTTCTTGAAATGTGGAGGTCAAAGTAAGTTTCCTCCCAAGGGATTCCGAAAATACTGCACCCTTTTCTTGACAAGACTATCCACTCCCATTTTTAATCAATGAGGTTGGTTTGCACCCCCAACCTCCCAAAACAACTACATCTAAAATCTTTCTAAAAACTCACTTAGTTTTCCTCCACAGGAGGTACCAAAGAATTTTTTTAGTCTAGGTAGAATTTTGGGGATAGGCATCCAAATAACTCCCCGTTATCTGGTTCTCACATTGTCAGAACATAGAAGTTGTCAAATAGGGAACTGAAAATCCTCCAAGTCAAGTGTTCCAATGCCATAAGGCAGGGAGATACCCATGAAGGGTTGAAGGCTGAGGTCCGGTTGTTCTGTGCGTCCCCCCTTGAGTCACCCACCTCTTGGACGAGATCCAACCTATGACCCATTTCTTAGGCTGAAAATCTAAATGTCGCAGTTTGACCGAGGTACCTAGTGACCAACTTTAGGACATCTACCCAGGTGGCAATTGTGGGCTGCAATTGCACCTTGATTGGATTTTGTGTGGCTATTGGGAAATATCGCCAGCTCTTTCAGGATATGCCCCCTTTACCCCTCATTATAACCAATTATTTCATCCTTCAATAGTTTCTCTTCCAGTGACTTCATACCCCACTATTGAGTACTATTGGAAGGTATAGTGCTATTTGAGAGGAAGGACGTTACGTCTTCTAGGACACGATCATTTGCTTTATTTTGATTCCCCACGTGAACAAAACATACTTACCCACATATATGCTTCTTTCTCATTTTATGTATGATGCACATCTGATTACAATTTGATTTGGATATATATATTGTGTAAACATTCAACGCAAAGGATCTTGTTTCTATATTACTCTCACCATTTTTTGCACACATTCACATAGCTAGTCTGACATCATAGGGGAACCATAGAACCCCTGTCATTCCCGACACTTGCTAAACCTCCCTCCTATCTTAGGGGGAGTTTCTGTTCATGCCCGCTCATTGGCACCTCCTTCACACACTCCTGTGAATGCTACTATTTTAGGATCAACTTTGCTTGGTTCTACATTACTTGGGTCACCTTCCCAAAGCCATCTGTTCACTCGTTCTCCTTTACAAGGAAGCGGGGGACCCACTTCCTCTCAAGGAGGGAGAACCAACCCACCTAGCCCCCCTCAAGGGTCAGGTTCACAACACACTATGGTCAGAGCTAATCCTCCCTCCCCACCGCAGATGCCATATTTGGACTCTCTCAACATACCGGATCTCACCAAACTCACCAATGATCCCATATTGCATGATCCCACATGGCCTGCAATGCCAACCAAACTACCTTCAGACATACCAAAGTTTGAAGGAAAGGCAGGCGATGACCCTGCCAACCATGTCATGACCTTTCACCTCTGGTGCTCCTCCAATAGAATTATGGATGATTCCATCAAACTGCGATTATTTCAACACACACTCACTGGCCCATCGGCTAAATGGTATGTCGAAGAAAAATCAGGGTCCCACGCAACTTTTGAGTCATTGGCCAAAGAATTCTTGACCTTCTTAGAATTACCCATCCTCCACGACAATGGTCTAGAACTACTTTCTAATTTCAAACAAACCTCAGCCACACACATCGCTGACCACATTCACGAGTGGCGTAGGTGACGTAGTTTGTGAAAAGCAGAAACCACCAAGCAACAGTGTCTCGATTGGTTTATTAGATCACTTGTCTCTCTCCTTGGTAAGGATGTAGCTTCCACCTTCCCTCAATCCGAAGAGGAAGCCATCAGTAAGGCCCAACAGTATGACCTAATCTATGCACAGTCAGGGTACTTATACACTGTACTTCTTGATCTTCCAAAACCTGTGCCATTTGCCCAAGACAAACCTGGGATGTCTCACTCAGTAGACAGACTAATTGGTCCCACCACTCACCACAGTCCACAACCCCAACCACCACCGATGTATGGAATACCTCAATACCCATCGACATATGGGGTAACTTCTTATTACCCCCCACCCCCTTATCAACAGTCATACCCTGTTGTTATACCTCCACCCATCAGTGGACCACCACCGGCACCTCCCATACATCCACATATTCAAACAAAATCCGGTACCCCCTCTACCTCAGCTTATAGTACTAGCGAAAGAACTATGCCTTCCTATGTACCTTATGGATCAGTACCACCACAGAATCTGTACTTACCCTTTCTTGGTCCTCCACAACCCATGGCTCCCCCCCATCCTCATGCGTGGGTGAATTTTGTTCAACCCTCTATTGTTCAACAATACCAAAGTTTTGAACAGTTGAATACAGCCAATCCAACCCATCCATCGAACAATGCCAAGAAGAAAGGATGAAACAGGAGTAACAACAACCCAAGTCAGGGCGGGAATCAACCCCCACAGCACCAACCCACTGGGGGCAACCAGAACCAAGGAAACCAAAACACCCAAGGGGGAAATAATAATAAATTCCAAGGGAGAAATAATGTTAAAACCATCTTCCCTTGGGCCCTTTTTGGTGAGTTCGTCCATTACACTCATCATTGTCCCCAAATCGCTGATTTCAAGCGGTTGAAAGACTCTGGTAGTCTTCCCCATTCTCCAACACCACCTGCCCCTCAGTAGGCACCACAACAATATGTGCAACAACCCCCGCCTGTCGTGATGCAAAATCTTATTCCACATCAAGGTGTGATCCAAACCCAGCAGGACACACAGCATCCCCCACCTTCGATGGGACAATACCTCAACCCCAACAATCCAGTAGATCATACAATTCTCCTCACAAGTGAGGAAGAAATCCTTCTACAAACACGTAACCGTCAGTATAACACACCCACTGAGTCTCTTCCCCTCCCTCTAGAGACAAACCCTACACTGTCAGGACCCCCGTTGGTGATCCCTCGCCCTTCCGCCGAACCACCGCTTTGCATCCTCGCATCCCATTGCGCTGGAATGTCCACAACCCACAGGCTAGGGCAGCTCATAACTATATTTTGGTAGACGACTTAGCGCAATCCACGGCTGCCATGTCAGTCTTGGAAGTCCTCCAGACTTGTCATACTCAACAGAAATCACTACTTTCTGCCTTGCAGGTAGTCGACCCTGTCGATACTCGACTCATCACCTTTGATCTTGACAGTGGAGAACCTCGTCTTCCCTCCTTGATTGCTTTTCAAATACTAGTGAAAATACGAAACATCACAGTTCATCAGTGTATCATCGATGAAGGTGCATCTACATGCATTATGTCCAAAATGGTATGGAAGAAACTTGGTTCCCTGGAACTCATACCCTCTGCCATCACATTACGAGCTTATGACGGACGACCATCCTCTCCTGAAGGGCTCTTCCAAAATGTCCCCGTCGAACTCGGGGGAAAGACTATTCTCATAGATGTTGAAGTTATCGATGCCCCTCTCGATTATAATATCTTGTTCATTTGTAGCTACATGTACGCTATGAAGGCAGTGGCATCTTCTGTCTTTCGGACAATGATGTTCCCCCACAATGGGAAGATTGTTACTATTGACCAAGTCTCACATTATGAGCCTAACCCATCTGCCAACATCGATAACATTCTTCCTCTCATCCACACAAGCCACGATGCATATCCACTCGTCGAGATGGGTCCTGGGATTTTTAAAGATCCATCCTTGTTAGGAACATACCATGGAGCACCACCACTCCATCATCCTTCCAATCAAGTCTGCGTTATATCATCTAACGGAACTCACACATAGGATACCCTTCATGCCACCGAGGCTTCTATCATATCTGACGTCCCACTCATCGTAGAACCCCCTCCTCAAGAACCTCCTGCACACTCGTTGACCCCACCAGTCCACGATTCCACCTCTCCCCAAGGGCAAATTCCAGTTTGGGAGACAGTTTCCCAAGCCATCACTCAAATTCCCTTCTTCTACCCTCCGCCAGGTATTAAAGCTTTTCAGGTAGCCGCAACACTCACACTACCTAATATGGTGTTAGCAATCCCAGTTTGGTATTTACACCCACCAGAGATGGTCCCTCGACCATCCCTTCCCCCCCAAAAAGAAGGAATCCCCATG
>JZKD02S0298399.1:2446-19985 GCA_000966675.3 Picea glauca | reverse complement strand
CAACACACACAATTCAAACACAACCATGGAATTGAATCAGGGGCTTTCTTCTATTAATTCAATCTGTACATGGGTGTTCTTCACAAGTTCTCTGAGTGGCTCTTTTTTCTAGTTCCTCTCTGCTAATGCTGAATGATAAATGATTATACAAGGAGGGTGCCTATATTCGTTTTTCCCTCCTGGAAGTGAAACTGTCTAATCTACAGCTAACCCTATCTACCAGCATTTAAAACTGTTAAATGCCTTCTTATCTACATTACAATACAAGTGCGTTTCATATGAATGCATTCATTCAAACGACGGCGCAAAAATCTTTTCAAAGTAATTTAAAAATGTATGCGCTGGTGCTGTCCATTTGTTCTTCTCTTTGTCCCCGCGCTACTCGTTTCATGACATTGTAGATGCTCCTGCATCAGTATTGAGGGAAAGGCTCTTGATACCAACTATCTCTTTATGGGTGACTATGTTGATTGTGGATCCTACTCTATTGAGACTTTATCATTGCTAGTTACTTTGAAAGTGTGCCACAGGGAGATTTATACAATTTAATGTGTTTTGTAAACAATTGGATTGAATTAGAAGCCAATCAGCCATTTGATTGAGACAAACACCCAAACAGGTTCTCAAACTGATGGTTGTAATGCAACCGAAAAGTGGTTTTTGTGTTAATGTTTCCATAAGTGGGAAAGTGTGGCATAGCATAGCACCATATATTGTGATTTTTTTGTTTTTGGCATCGGATTTCTACTTACACGAAAAACATAAAACATAGTTACTATCCAACAAATGCAAAGGGTGCCTGTAAAACCTTGAGGTGAAATCAATTCAGAGTACCCAATGAATGGATGTGCAAATCATGATTTTCAGATGTCTTGTTCCCAAAAAATGATCGATTAAATCTTATAGGAATAAATATGCCAATGTTTAAAACTTAGTGAAGAAAGGAATGTTCAAGGAAGATTTAATTATAGATTCATTTCCTTTCATTAGCAAAAAATGTCCTCTATGGGGCCAATCATCAAAACAAAATTTAAGTGGGAACTCTTCTAGCCTATTCCAATGCTATAATTCTTATTTTCCTACCCTAATTTTGGAGAACCTTCCTTATATTCGTTGAGTAGATTGATTATATTATTTATGTGGTCTATATGTTGGGTACTTTTCAATTATGTTTCTTCTTGTTGGTCATGTTGGTCGTCATGTTGTTGTTCAGGTTTCTCTGAGGTTGTCTTTTATTATGATCTTACTTGTGAAGCATGGTTATGATTAATGTTGCAATGATTAAACACAAGGGTAGAAAGGGTACTATTGATGAATTTTGGGTAAGGAAGGATTCTAGGGTTATCAACTGCCTATAAGGAAGGATTCTAGGGTTTTCAAATTCTCCCGAGAAGAGAACTTGACCCCAAGTAGGACCCAAATGTTACCCATTGTGTCGTTAGGCACAAAAAAATTTCCATAGTGATGATTACATTGTGTAATTGTCATCCTATTCCTCATCCATTGTGATAACAATGAGATTCCTACCATAAACCTCTTTGTCACCAATTGTTTTTTTTAAGACACCTATAGGTCGTTGGTATTCCGGCGTCCCCTAGCATCGTTGATATAACATACACGCCAGAAGATCAACGTTAAATTTCATCGGTATCTGATTTTCGTAGCATCCTTATCATGGCGTCAACATCGTTGATATAACATCCATGTTAGAAGATGGATGTTACCTTCCAATAGTTGTTCGACATTCCTAGATTCATTGATATGGCGTCAATGTCATAGGTGAAACGTCGTTGATATAACATAAACGTCGAAATATTGACATTACCTTTCATCGATCATCCGACATACCTAGAATCATTGTCATGGCGTCAACATCCCAGGTGAGACATCGCTGATATAGAGTACATGTTGGAATACCGATGGTCTGTGGTGTCATAGGTGAGATGTCCCGGTGTCATTATAGCGATGTCCATATTGGGATTGGATAGTGAAGTCTAAGATGACATGTGTTTGCATGAAATGTCGCAATAGAGATGATATATGTGTCATCTAAAAACTGACGTCATGTGAAATGATGTTTGAGGGGGTCTGATGTTTGTAGATCTCCCGAAAATATAAAGTGGCAATTTCTACGAACACACCGTCGGAATTTTACCCAAATGTACTAGTGTTTGAGATTTAGTAGTGCATGAACATTAACAATTTGCAGCTCCAACAATACATAACAACTTTATATCCTTACTCAACCTTTTAAGAATCATGTAAATTGTCAAGGTGTACCTGGTATGTTCTAAATTTAGGCTAGTGTTTTGGGAACCTGAGCTGGACTTAGAGGGAGGCATCCAATGTGCTAACATATGGCTCTACAGGGGATGGATACCTCCCTATGAGGCTCCAAGAATATGCAGTTCCATTTCCTTATCTTATTTCAAATAGGAAACATACATATGCCCATGATGCTTTGACTGAATCCTTCTCATCATACTTTGAAAGCCCAAAATGTCCTGCCAATTGTAAATTTTTCATTCCTTGAGAGCACTTTACTCATTATTGAAAACTGAAAAAAAAAACAAGATGAAAATTGCAAACCAAATCATAACTAGAAAGAAAATGCGCATGAAGTGAGCTTATTTATGTACATAATTCTACACTATCCTATCTAGCTTAGTTGCTGCATCAAGTAATATGATATGTCCAATACAACCAATCAAACAACTGACTGATAGATGGGACTTGTGTCCAGTATAGAGATATCAGAATGGACAATGATATAAGAAAATATAACTAAAAATACAGTTGAAATTGATATCCATAGTGCATAAGTGATACAAAATTTGAGCTAACAAAAATTTCCTTGTATTTTGACACCGGATCATAAAAATCACCAAGAAGAATACTCTCATAGAAAATGTATACCTCATTTCCTTGTTCATGATTTTTTTTTCATGCATCATAAGCTGGTGGAACTTTGCAGACTTCTGAATATGAAGATTTTGAATCAAGATAATCATCTTTTTGAACAAATGATTCACGAAGATGATTCTTTGAAAATGCTAGAGGAAATTGAATTTCCTTATCACTCTCAGGAAAAGGAAAGTGAATCTGTATGTTAGAGTCCACATGTTGTTCCTTTTCATTTAATGAAGAAACAATATTTTGTTGCTCATGGTAGTTACCATCTAACCTATATTCCTACTGCTGATCCAGAGAGGTAATTTTTCCCTGTACATCTTCTGATTTCATACAAAATTGGAGGTACTTGCATTGTGACTCTAGACAAAATAATTGACATTTTTTGTAATAGTCCAAATCCAAAGATGAGACTGACATCTAAGAAATTTCACCATATTCACCTTTGAATAAAGTACCAATCCATTCTTTCAAAGATTCAAAATATGTAGAGTCTCTCATCATACCTATCCATTTGATATATTCTTCAAGGAAAATAAGATTTACCAATAAATCTACCATTTTAAGTGATACAACAACTGGATCAGGAACTAAGTCCTTCTTCTTGAAACTAGTGGAATTGCCCGGATAACCTTTCTTCATGGAGTGGAGTCGCCAGGTAAATGATGTAGTATGAATATGTCTAGCTTCAGTTCACCATCCAAAGATGGATCTAATCAATGTTGTTCTCCTAGGGAAGATCTTCAACTTTGTCCCTGACAATAGAGCCAGAAATGTTAGCACTAGAAGTCACTCTTTATGTAGTCTAGAGTGACTTCTAGTGCTAACATTCTCAACATTGCATGGCATATGATATAGTGTGTTACGTTCCATCTAACATGGTGTATGAGGAATCTTCCAAGTTTCCAATTATTATATGTTATCCCACAATACTCCCTTCATGTCATGCTGACCTGTACTATCTAATATGGCATTCAAACATCTAGATTGGTTTCAAGGGCATACTTTTTCTGTCAATATTGAACACCCAGAAATCCATGTATATAGAGTTTTCATGATACGTTGTGTTTCTGATTTTGAATTCTAGGTGTGGAACCATGACCTAGGTGCAGAACCATGAACTATGTGTGGAATCTTGACTCGTGGTGGATCATTGACCTATATTTGGAAACAATCCTATCTTTTCCCTAACCACATCTAGAGTTTATTTTGTATATAAAATTTGTATAATTTTATTTGTTTTATTTTTATTTTTATTTTTAATTTTATTTTATTCCTATTTAATTTTTATTTTCATTATATTTTACACATATTTTTCCAAATCCACACATGGTTTTAAATTTCCCACTTCCCATGAATATTTATTTATTATTATCTTACTCTAATGGGAATTTACCATATAAAGAAATTTCCATAATGGGACCTTACTATATCTTTAATTTTCCAAATTAATACTTTATCAACCTACACCATGGATATATATTATATTATTTTCTAGAAATTAGTAATGAAAATTTATTTTTATGTTGGAACTGAATTTGCCTGCATTTTTCATTAATTCCTAAGTACTATATATGGAATTTTCCAAATTAAGACTTTATCAACCTACACCATGGATATATATTTTATTATTTTCCAGGAATTGCTAATGAAAATTTATTTTTACCTTGAGGACTGAATTTGCGTGCATTTGTCACTAATTCCTAATTTACATTTTATGATTGATTCAAGATATTTTTATTATTATTTGGTTTTCCAATTTTCCTCTTGATGTAGATTTATATTTGGATTGTATTAATTTTTTTTTTTATTTAGATTTTTTATTTGGATTAATTTCCCACTCCCGACATGATTTTTTTTAATTTCTAATGCCTTACTTCGTATTTCATTTATTTATTATATTATTTATTTTAATTTTTTTGGGGATAACCTCATAGAGATTCACTATTTTGGGATGTCATTCTGGAAATTACCTTCCCGACCATGTCTATCAAACTCACTAAAAATACAAGCATTCGAACTATGAAACCTTAGATTATTTTATTAACTTTTAGGAGTTTTCCATTGAGTTCGAGTTATTGGATTATCAATTCCATTGACATCCTTCACATGCCTTCCCAACCATCAGATACCAATCGATGAAACCCCTTTCCCAAAACACATTTCGTTTTATATTATTTTATTATGGTGGATTATTTTATTATTATTTTAATTTTTTTGACTCTCCCCATTGGTCGAGCTCTCTCCATAAAATTCACACCTTCAACATTACATTCCTTCCCAACCATCATAGTTTGATAGGCCTATTAGATGACAAGCCATCAGATAATCCATGGATGATAATTCATTCACATTTTATCATGATAAGTCATTAGTTGATAAGTCATCGAATTTGGGCTATCAAGTTGAAATTTTTTCTCATGACTCTCTACCCATCATATTTCGAAGCAATTGGACATGAGCCTCCAAGAGTTTAATATATTTTACCATTTGTCAGTTTACAGTCAGTTACCATCCAAGGGTTTTAGTGTTAGTTACCGAATTTACTATTACCAATTGGGTTGGATTATTTTATCAATTTTCAATTTATTTCCTATTTTTCCTCTGGATTTCAGGTCAAAATATCTACATGGGATCAAGGTTATATTTCTACCCTAAATCCACATGAAAACTACTAAGGGGGAGGTGTAACACACCCAACCCCTTATTTACCCTTTAATAGATGGGTTATTAATTTTTCACTTTTCCTCGACCACCTCAAATCCTCTTCAAAAGGATACCATCACCCTCTGCTCGTCGAGAGCTTTCCAACAACTATAAATTTGTCTCAATCCAATTTTGGGATAAAACATTATGGAATCTTAAATTTTTTAAGTCCTCTTCCATTTTTTATCCCCACGTGGCTACACGTCACCTGCCACCTACCTCACTTGACTATCATCTTATTGGTTCCCGGGACCTCGACCAATGTTTTGAATTCTTATCCACCCAAAATCCTGATCTGACATGATCTAGAGCTCAAGGCACATGGCCCTTTCATAAGATGCCACTTTTTCATGATGTATTGGTTTAGTGACTCTTTCTTGCATCCTTCCAAGTTACCAAACTATCGACCCACCGAAAGACCAGTATAATACCTTAACCCTCAATGCCCAATCTAGTATGAGCTGGCACCTTGGACAAGTAGTACTATCATATTCCATCATTTTTCCTTCACCATATCACGACAGGTAACCACCAGAGCAAGATTGTATCCATTTTAAAATTAAGGCCCGATTCGGTAGCTAAACTATCCCTCTGACCTATGGAATTTCCATGATCTTCCATGTAGCATCCCCTCATGGCCCTATTACAACTTGACACATGGAACTATCACTACCTAACACATGGAACTTATAAACCACCACAGTATCACCCAAATATACCAATTTACCTTGACCCTGCACCAATCGCCATGTGACACATGGACTGATGTGGAGTATACGTCATTGCTGCAAACCTTTCTCATTTTTTTAGGTGCTGACACTTGTCTCTTTGGTGTTTCTATGTGATGTCTCCTTTGTCACACCAGATCACTATATCTCTGGGCATCGACCTTACTTGCACGTTCAATCAAATCAAATTACCTAATCCGACATGAGTTGGCACCCGAGGCACATGGCGCTGTTGCATGTCGCCAATTTTCTTGATCCTCGTTGCCACATGTGGATATCGGGAATTAGGCACCAAGATTCCTAGCATAACTGAATTGAAAGACTCCCTGATAGGTCACGACTGATTGACTCCTTTGATCCAAATCGATGGTGGATATTTATCCACCCTTGGATCCAATGACCAAGAATTAATGGTGCTACCCTAAGGGTACTCACCTTTGGTTGGTTCCACACTCAACAACTCGATGAGCCTCCTACCGACATGTGGTATGACACGTGGTACCCATACCACTTGACATGTGCCACTCATTTTCCTTACAAATCCCTATGCAATTCAGCCAAATCCACATGACACATAGCAACACCATGGGGTGACATGTGGCATTCCTTCGTCGTGACACATGAACCACTTGTCACATGCCGCATCACTAGTGGGAATCATATGTCAGACCTTACCTATGGTGTTAACATATAAATCTCCCAGTGTCGGGGATTAGGAGGGGATTAGTTAATACTAATTCCGTGATTATGAGATCGCTAATTAGGTTTAACAAGTGTTACAACCCTGTGATATCTATGGATGAGATCTATCATCGAAATCTACCGATCTACGGTCTATATCATCCCTCATAGTCTTACCATCAGAGAAACTACTCCTCGGMACTCTAAGGTTACCCCAAACACCACACTCCAATGATAAAACATACTATGGATCTGACGATGAAAACCCTTTCCTACAAACTCTTTGATGGATTTAACGGATTGGATTCAT
The DNA here is from genome assembly GCA_000966675.3 of Picea glauca. Classification (NCBI taxonomy): domain Eukaryota; kingdom Viridiplantae; phylum Streptophyta; class Pinopsida; order Pinales; family Pinaceae; genus Picea; species Picea glauca. The sequence goes on along the minus strand of JZKD02S0298399.1, from coordinate 12,650 downwards.
CCTCAKATCTCTTCCATCAAAGTTCCTTATCAACTCCATGCAYAATCATCCTGAAATCCAAATCTCTGATCAATGATGGGGATCTCTCMACCCACAGATCCTACACTCTATAATTAAAGAACACAATCAAAGGCTTGAGCTTGACAAGGGTCCATTCACAATCTCTCCAAMAAATTATAGGTTTCCACATCATCCTCGGTTATGTAGACACTTCCCATGAGCATGATGTCAGCAAGACATCACCTTCCCCCTTAACTCTACTTRGACAAKATCCTACTAAGATCTATGGATGCGTATTGATCTCAAATTTACTTTGATTGATGGTCCATATTTCTTGTTGGGGMCCTTCCCTTTGGAGTACCTTCATTTTGGTTTTCCATGGCTACTCCAATCGTCAACCTATTACCARCAGATTGGATATTTCTGCCTCTGACCTTTGATAGATCAATGACCCTTGTTGATTTAGGGTACTTCTTCTATGGGCATCGTATTCAAYTCGAACGAAGGGTCTGGATCTATTTGTGATTCCAATCCAAAGGCTACGTGTTGGCACAAAGTTGGYAGATAATGGTCCTCTACAKGTTACCAACAAAGGGTATTGATGTAGTCTAGGGCGTTGGCATTTTCATCTTTTCGAAAGGAAAGAAGTCTCACCTGAAGCGCAACTRAGACAAAAGAGCTAAGGGAAGGGTATGAAGAATGCTATACAAATCTATAATCCATCTATATTGTTACCATTCTAGCACAAGATAGATACTTAGTTTAGTTCCTTAGCACATCATACACTAATACAGAAGAAAAAAACTATACATACCATCAAGAAGTGATAAAGACATGTAATTCATAACAAACAATGCATAATGTCATTTCAGAGATACATAAAGTAAGATGAACCAGGAACATTTTCAAAATTTGATCTCCATTATATTTCTAGTATGTTAGAATTCTTGGAAAACAAGAAGTCATGAATTTACATTAAACATCCACCCTACTTAGTATACAAGAGATCAATAAGTACATCTCAATACAATACTACAACTGATCACAATGAGTCTAGGATCTTCCCTTCCTAATTACAATCTAGATCTGGAGTATATATCCAGTTCTTGCATCTCCCTATCCCTCACCCACCCATTACAATACAACAGATTACAAAAGAGAATCCCTACCAAAGAGAATCATCATCACAATTGTTTCCTTCCTTCCTCTTTAGAATCCATCATCCCTCTTCTCTTCTTGATTCATTTGTAATTGTATTATGCGTTGGCTTCAGACTGTGTTATGTTCCAACGTCTTTCTATTGTGTGTTTCCTTTTTCAGCCTTCTTCACTTGGTTGGTTGTCTCTTTAATAGATTTATCAACTTATTTTATCAAAATGAAGGGTCCAACACTATGATTCCATCCAATCCAAAACATAGTTCTTCATCAAGGAGACCTTCCATCTAATGGTCGAGATCATCTCACCTCTTCAAATTGATGGTCGCAATTCCATCCACTCAAAACACGAGATTTTTGCAGGTGAACAATCTGATCATGGACTTAGTCATTCAAGAAGATCTTCTAAATATTTTCTAAGGCCTTACCAGGCCTTCAGGGACTTCATAGTCCATTTCAAAACTGGATAAGGAATTTACTCCTAGACTTTATCATTCCTCTCTTAGTTTATTTTCTTGTATTCCTTTCACAAGAAACACACCATAGCACATAACCTATTGTGCACATAGGAGGCACAAATACATACATATATATCCATGAGGCCATTCATAGGAGGAAATCATTTGTACAACTCCTCAAGTATTCTAGGTAAGATGCAGGGTCCTCCTACTCAATTATGCACTACACATGAAATTCCATTCCTATACTTAATCATCTGGGTATAATTTCTTCCCAATGGGACAAGTCCATTAGCCAGGAACACACATTTACAACATCATTACAAGCATAAATTAATTGTTCTAATTAAATTAAATAGAATTGAACAATACTTATATTTTACATGTTATAGCCAACTAACTGTGGGTGTTCACCTTTCCACCCAACCATAGGATCTGCATGCTCAGTCACTTCGGTTACAGCCCACTCCCAGTCCAAGACATGATACCACCAAGGAACCTATCTCTCTCTGGTTATCAACAATTTGTGAATGAAACTCTCCTTCATTCCACTCTTGGTAGAGATTTTCCCCACACCCACTTAGCTCAGGCCTCAACGAGGTTTGTCAGATACCTTCCTAGTATCTAACTCACATCCTTCTCAGCTCAGGTCAGGATTTTGGAATCTCACCAATTCCTTTTCTCCAGGTCTAATATTTAGACCTGAGGACTCAGAGCTCCATCTCCTTTTCTGTTACTGTGTTTTTACATAGACCATCCTCTTTCTCCCATGTGAACTCTCTCAAGTTCTCTATCTTCCCAAATTATTCTACCTGATATCCTATCTACCCTCGTGTGTTTCTCTTGCATGCATCGTTAGGGAAGGTTCTCGACCTATCCCCTTCCTTATTTTAAAAGGAAACCCATGGATCAATATGATTAGAATAAATGGTACCTTTGGATAATCATTTCAGTTGTCCTAGATGGATCTCCTATACATAGATTTATTTGGGGTAGTTGGTTGTCCAACTACCATCCTTCCTCATTAATGGATTTCCCTTGATACCAGGGCTGAGGAAAATAATATGAATATCAAATATTATCAAAAATGAGGTTTGATCCATATTTAGCATGATGAAGCCCTCTATATTTTTCCTCACCCTTTCCTCTAGTGGTATCATGGATAGTACTCAAGTTTTCACCCCCACGGTCAGTTGTTGGAAATATTAATTAAAATAACAATACAATTACATTGTTCACATGCCATGGCATGGAAATAATTAACTATGATTAATTACATATAATCATGGGTTTAAGAAAGGGGTGTTACAATCCCCCCCCCCTTAAAGGAGCAATGTCCTTGGTGTTATTTCTCAGCAACACCTTCCATGCCTTTATCCTTCAACTACTTCAACATCATTTTCCTTTTCTTGATTTGGTCCTTTCCTAGAATCTTGGCATTTAGCACATGCCTATGAAAATTTCAAACACCAAGCATGTCAATTCATCATTTCATGCATAAACATTTTATTACTATTCATAACTCAAGAATAAATTTACAGTAAACATAATACTTATCTATGTAGTTTATGGATTTGTATCCATATGGTTGTCTAATTAACTTGTCTCATTGTTTTCCTTGACATAATTGTTGTGTGAATGATCGTAATCGATAGATTACAAGAAATATGGAAGTCTCCTCTTCTTTGCGGTCACTCACCCCCCAGGCCCAAGGTTAGGCATCCCCTTCTCTACTTTATAGTCCCATAGGTGTTCAATCTTTCCTTGACAAGGCTTTTTCACACAAGAATAATTTTTGAGACTTTCTCGAGTCTTGCAATCAAGGTGTCCCTCTGACTTTCTCTTTCCAAGGTTTCCCTCTGGACCATGTCACCATGACACATCATCCTATGAGGATCACAACTTATCACATGATTCTCATGTCACTACAATATCCCGTTTGTCGTGCTTTCTATCTTTGAAATCCATCATCTATTCTACCCAGGCATATCTTTCATCCCACCTATATCACATTCATCTATACATTTGTGAGATTTTATCATTAATTCTAGTCAAATTTATTTCATATATGTCACCCACAGATTTCAAATTTCACATTTTTATTTTCATATATGTTACACATAGGATCCAGATTCAAAGGTATGATATTTCCTTCTCATAATAGTTTGCCTCTTTGATAACCAATAGGCATTGGTTCCCCTTATGGACTTATTTTTATAATATATCCAAGACCCTTCTTCCTGCATTTCATTCTTCACACAACCAAACAAAATTGTTAGTTCTCATGCATTTTATATTTTCATTGCACACTTGTAGTGGATTCCAAACTATTTCAAAACTGTGCATACTAACAATCATATCACTTTCATCTATTCAATGGTATAAAGAAAAAACAAATTTCAATTCCTTGCACAAGCATCATTTCAACATACCACAATTTTTAAAATGCACTCAAACATTAAATGAAATTAATCAATGTGCCAATGTCCATGGCCACATTCACAAACATTTCACTCTTCCATTGTTTTCATATTATTATATTTCATGTTAGGCACTCTCTCTAGAGTGTGTTGGAATTCAACCAACCTCTTACCATATGGATTCTCTATCCATATTCATTATTACAGCAGAACCATAGTTTTTTCTTTAAATTGATCAAAGCATCAAATCATCACTCATGGAACTCAAAGTTTCACATGAATTCCTTTAAGCATTTCTTTCTTTACTAATAATCAGGGTACCAACATTTAGGTTCACCTAATTTCTCTCTTTACCACCATACAACTCCGTAGAGTACTGGAAGATACTTATTCCATAATTGGAAGCCCTATATATTCCCATTCTCTTACCACATGCATCTCATTAATGCATTAAATCAATGTGTTGTCTATGAGAAATTTTGTTCCCAACCATTTCCTTATTGGTCAATTTATTCATAAAATATTATTTCATGAATTCTTCTAAGGATTTCAATCATCCTTTACTACCAGAGGTTCACACCCCCATCATTTAGGTTCTCCTTCATGAATCATACCCTATTTGGGTTTCAATGGCATACAACGACCTTTCAAAATCACATGCATAACATTAAGACAATAAAACATTTCAAAAGGGATTGTTACCCAATCCCTTCATACCTTATGCCACATAAGCATGAACATTTTTATACATGTTCTGACTTCCAACACCCTCTCTGATATTACCTCATCAGTGGTGCTTCCTAGAGACTTATAAAGTCCCTTTCATAGTTCTCTTTATCAACATCCTTCTTGCATTCCTCCTCTCCTTGAGGATGTCCACCATTGGCAACTATCCTCCCCCAACAACTCAAATCATTTCCTACACATCACATGCATCATCACATTCATAGTTTACATCAGCTATCATGTCCACTAAAATTCATGTACCACACCATTTAATTCATCAAAACATTTTCAGATATGATATAGCATATCTATATGCATTCCATCACATTGTCCCCAATGTTGTTCATGAGTGCAAACAAAATCAATTTTAGTTGTTTATACAGTCACACCATTATCAACATCCACATGATAACAATATTTACATACCACAACATATTGGTTTCTCATCCCAGAGAAACACAATAATAATCAATAAAGGAGTTAAGGGACTCTTCCCTTTTTCCAACTCCTTCTACACAGTCTGGAACTTCCATTCCATCTGATTTATTTTCAAAGCTTCATTGTCTTTCGATATCATGGCTCAAACTAGTCCTTTTAAACACATTCAATATTCAGTCTTTTAATTACCAACTATACTTATTTTCACAACTGAACTTCTAAGGCATACAACTCTATCTTATCATTCAAGGTTTCATAGTGAGAAAAGTATTAATTATTTTCTCCTTCTTTTCCTTTACAATTTATCCCTCCTAGGATCTACCTACTTTATTCCTTGAGTAGTCTTAATCAGGTCCTCCTTGACCTCCTTGATTACATTATCATGCTACAACAATAAGCCTTTAGTTCATAATGAATTATGAACCTACGCATTCTGCACATTTATCAATTAGGTTGGTCATCATTCATTTGCATTTCTTCTATGCATGCATTATATTTTATAATGTAATCCAAGATTCTTATATAAATAGGCTTTGCATCCCACTGCCTAATTCTCAACAATCATTAAGATTATAACTTAGTTCTCTTGATAGAGTATTCACAAAGTTCCTCCAAAAGGAACTTTTATAGCATGAAACCTTCTCATTGCATATCTAATACCATGTGAAATGATCTCAACCTAGAATTAACCTTAGCTTTATTAGTTCATGGATTTTACTCAATATTCCTTAAGGAATATCATCATGCATTATTATCATGCATCAATATACAAATTCAAACATGTATATTTATGTTACCAACTTGATTTTACGTTGTTCTTACATGTACTTAATCACATGCATTAGTAGTCTATGTGTGTCCACCATAGGCACACTTTACAATCCACAATCATTCACAAGTGAAATTTAAAGTCATAATCATATTGTCTTCTAACATGACAACATAACATCCTTTCTCATTTATTCTCTCAACAATTTACACTAACATTTTTGAGCAAGTGGAACACAACCTCCTCAAGTTATTACTCCGTCAAGGTAGCTTATACCCTTCTACATAGGGTAAGCCATTCCCCATAGCATTTCCAATCCAGGGAAGTATAAATCTTGCCTCACAATCATATCATACCTTTAAGAATGTATATATGCATATTTACATATATGTAGGTGAATCACTTGCACCCTGTTACCTCATTCATTCATATTGATTTAAAATTATCCAGTTTTGATGAGACTTTACAGTCACTTACACAACTAGTCTCAACAATAAAATCATAATTATGTTGCCCTGTTTACAAGATAATAGCCAACAAAAGGCCACTTTTTCTCTTTTCTCTCTAATCATTTTATCTTAGCTCTTTCTAAGGAATTTCATACTTCCTCAAGTTATTATTTTAACAAAATACTCGAACCCTTCATCATAGTGTCAACCATGCATCCATGGAATTATTCAGTCCAGGAAAGCACACTCCTTTCCTTACTACCCTCTTACTTAGGCAGGAATATCATGATTTCAAGCATATAAGTATATCTATGTATTTATTATGCATGTGCATTGTTTTCACTATTTTATATCGTTATTTCATATTTATATGATACTAATACCAGTCTTCTTTAAAGATAAATTACATCCATCCACATGATTAGTCTCACATACATATTCATTATTTCCTTCCTACTAGGAAACTCTATAACACATTCAATCCATGCACACAAGAACCTACTTACATTATGGATGTTCAACATGTAGTTCATTGCTTGCACCTTTTTCCATGTTATTCACACAAATTGTCTTTTCAAACTTCCATGCCATCTCTCTCAAAGATATTACAACCAATCTTATGGCTAGTCTTATAGGGATATTCATTAATCATTCTTCCCTTTCTGTATGGAAGCAACCAACAAGAGACTAGCCTTTCCCAACTACTACAATCAACATTTCACAATTCAGTAATATAGACTAGATAATTACATCATTAGCCATGGCACACAAAATTCCCAATTTTCCAATTTCCATGCCTCAATTCACTTTTTGTCATGAGACCTTTTACTAAGGGAATCCTTTACGAAATCCCCTTTTACTACTTTTTGGTCATACCAATCCACATTTACCTGGCCACCATCCACCTCGGGATGTCAATCTGACCCATTGGTCATTTAGAAATTCTCCAACACTTTGTTTACCAGAATTTATATCATTTTTCCATAAGCCATTATATCCCTATCTTCCTAAGGCAATATGAAATAACATTATCAACATTTCATTCATGCTAGTAATTTTCCTGTAGACACTAGTTTATCCTCATCTAAAAGTTTCATCAATATACCATGCCTTATAACCCACTATACGTTTTAATATCTCTATATGCATGTTACATACATGCTTACATGTTACATATCCACATCTTTCATTTCCATGCATAAATAAGTACTCATGCCAATAGGGATGTACACATTTTTGTATAGACATGAGCTCATAAACTGGCTCATATGTTCATCTCATTTTTCCTCTTTCTAAGGATTAGCAATAGTCCCAAAGGAATATTCTTTATTCCACTTAAATAGATTATTCCTACTGCAAGTTTCAAACATTATAGGTTGTTATAGCAAGATTTGTCTCACCCCATGCAATCTTGCACATAAGGCCTTTTTCCATTTCCCCATGCAGAATTTTAATCCCTTTTTGAAAATCCTAGAGATGAAAACACAATTTTTCCACATATACACACCTTTCCTACTATAGAACATGTGTATATGCATGTTGCACCACTACATCCCGTGTACATCGAGAAATGTGCCCAGAATTGAAAAATGGTGTCGGGTTTCCATGTCACGACATGATATCAACGATCCTTGGCCTTCCATATACTAGAAACGTTCCAACTCGGCCCTTCAGTTCCACTTGAAGGCTACAAATAGGCCAATTCTGAGCTATGGAAAAGAAGAGAAAGAATTCAACTTTGAGAAAAAAGTTACCCCGGAGGAATTATTCATTTCACATTGAGTCTGCATCCCTTTTCCCTTTGAGAACTTCATTGTCTCTCTTATATGAGCTTGCCTTTGGTGGAGTATTGAAGTGGTGGAGGCCCAGCTGGAAGGAACTTAGTTTCTCAGTTCCGAATGTCCCGACACAAAAGTCTATAATTTATTCACTTCTTCTGATTACATCTTAATAGAAATACTTTTTTCTCGTGCAATTGATATCTTGAAAATATTTGAATTATTATTACATGGGAGCATTTGTTATGAATGTTAATGGATTATGCTATTGAATGTGCTAGCATCATATATTATCACTATATGATTTCTTTGCTTGGTTTTTGAGGACTAGTTGCAGGTATATTGCTTTGGGTTAAGCTCTCAACGATGGACTTCATTGAACGTCTAGACGAGTAGGCCTTTTATCTTGTCTTACTAGCATATGTGTTTATATAGAATACTTGAGAATATAGTTTATTTCTGTAGTCATTTCTATCTGTTGTGGTTTACCCCTAGCCATAGAGATATTTTCCTCGTAACATAATTGGCGACCATATTAGGGATTGAATCCTCTTTTTTCAGGGTTTGGAGTGTTTTTCTCCTTAGATTTCTCTCATTCATATTGCGTTTCCTGTCATATCTATGCTCGACAACCTCTGTTCACTCTAGTTCTTAGTATTTCAGCCTTCTCCTTAGCCTATCTTTGTTTTTGACACATATACGTGGGTTTTTTCTTATTAGTCGCATATATACGTGTTTTGTCCTTCTGCAAGTTGCGTACATACACACTTTTCCCTTGAACAATTGCGTCCATCAACCTCTTTTTCTTGTTTGTTGGGTTTAGTGGTTGTTGGGTAGGTTTTGATGATTGTTGAGTCTTCTTGGGTCTCCTTAGTGACTGTTAAGTGTCTGTGGGATGGCAGGAAACCTGTCTTTGGTTGAATTTTTGGGCAGTGTCTTTCTCATCATCTTTTCATTTTGATTGTCCTTGTACATTGGGTTGGGTGTTTTTCTCCTTGGAATCCTACTTAAGTTGTATATTTCTATACACAGTAGATTTTTTATATATCAAATTGTTGTTTAGTCCATGCCTTTTCATTTTTCTTATATTGAAAATACAAAAATATTAGGCCTTTTACATTGGTTAGAATTTTGATATTTTGAGTCTTTGTCATTTAGCTTAGTGCATGTAAAGAAAGATTGCATTGTTATTCAAAATTGCAAAACTGAAGTGAAAATTGCATTTTTAGTGTTGTCACAAGAGTTGGTTCTAGACTATAATATAGCCAAGCCTTAACACATTTTAAATGAAATAATAAGTCATCACTCAGAACTTGATTTGGGTTGCATGCAAGTAAATTCTGATATCACCTCGAACCACTTTGATTTGAAGATGGCCCTTCCAATTCGAGAGGGATTTCTCAAATGTATGTCACGATAAGATATTCAATAAGACTAATGGTGGATAGAGTTGTGGGTAACATAAATTTTTGGGTTTTTAGGATTTGGTGTTGAACCAGGAAGATAGTCCATTGGGAATGGAATCAAATGATCAAGCCAATAACGTGAGTGTTCGACAATGGAAATCCATGGAACAGAGGCGAGATAGAAGTTGATTGGAGAGAGAAGGATTTAAAAAGGTATGGCAGCGGAATAGAGAAGAAACATATCAATAGACGAGGAGCACTTAGCGATGAGTGAATTCCAAGCATAAATCAGTGGAAAGCGATGGTTGGGACAGAGCATCTAGCAAAGGATGAATTCTGAACCTTCAGATCTCTGCAAAAAGAAACTTATAACCTATCCTGGAATAGAGCATATAAAAAATGGATGAATTCCATTATAAACATAGCTATAAATTGGGAAGAAAATGGAAATAAAACCAAGTGAAATGACATGAAAATGAAGGAATAATACATTCTTTGCAAACAAAATCATAAGAATCTCTGATATGGATAAAACATGCCTTTGCAATCTTTTATAAAACTGAAAATGAAATCTACAGCCCAGGAGTACTACCCATGTGTTTTC
>JZKD02S0298388.1:0-19985 GCA_000966675.3 Picea glauca | reverse complement strand
CCCATAAGTGCATTAGAAGATCTTGATCATGGATGATAGTCTTCACTGCTTCCATTATAGTTCTTTTCTTTCTTTCTGCTACACCATTTTGCTGAGGATTGTAGGGAGTGGTGAGATCCCTCTTAATCCCGACATCTCTGCAAAAGCTTACAAATTCTTTTGAGGTGTATTCTCCTCCATTATCTGACCTGAGTATCTTGATTTTTCTTTCAAAGAGATTCTCTATCAAGGCTTTGAATTCCTTGAATTTTCCAAACACTTCATCTTTTGATTTCAAGAAGTAAACCCAAGTCTTGTGAGAATAATCATCAATAAATGACACATAGTATACATACCCACTAAGAGAGGTYGATGGCATTGGGCCACATACATCTGAGTGGATGAGCTCCAAGATTCTTTCTGCTTTATTGTCTCTCTTCGAGAAAGGATTCTTTATGTTCTTTCCTTGTGCACATCCCTTGCACACACCTTCATGGTCAACCTTGAATTCTGGTAGACCTGTAACTTCCTTGATCACATATGGTAACGCTTTGTAGTTGATGTGAGCTAGTCTTCTATGTCAAAGTTCACATGGACTCTCAGTGGAGTGAGTCAAGGATGCATCTGAGTGACCTTTTAACTGATATAGGCCACCTACTTTTGTTCCAATAACAATTGCATCTTCTATGGCTTTTCCTTTAGGCCATATAAGAACTTCACCATCTATGAATGCAACCCTGAAACCTTTCTTATCTAAAGCTGAGATAGAAAGTAAGTTCTTTATCAAACCTGGTACATATAGTACATCCTTCATCTTCATTGGGGTCCCTGAATCAAGTTTGTAGGTGGATTCTCCCACTCCTTTGATGGGGTACTGGTAATCATCTCCAGGTGTAACTTTCTGGGGAAATTTCTTTTCTGTAAGGCTAGAGAAAATGTCTCTCTGACCTGTCATGTGCTTAGAAGCACCACTATCTATGAGCCAAGTGTCCTCTCCAAGTGACATAGATCTTGAGAGGCCAAAGAATAAGACATAGTCTTCAATCTTTTCTTTAATCACCTTCGTGGGTGGCTCATCATCTTCAACTGCATGGGCATGGTGTCTTTTGTTATTTCTCTTCTTGTATTCTTCTCTTCTAGTTGGACAATTCTTAGCAATATGTCTCATCTTGTCACAATGGTAACATTGATAAGAGGAGAAATCATTTTCTCTTCTTTGACCTTTCTAAAACTTTTGGAATCTCCTTGGAGGGTGAGATTCTTTATGTAGGTGGGTCTCCTTCTTGAAGTGAGACCTTCTCTTTCCTCCTTTAGCATGAGTAGCTAGGGCTTGATCTTCATCCCTTAAAATAACTGCTTCTCGGTTAGCTACTCATGCTTCTTCTTGAACACATTCTTCCCAAAGACTGTCAAATTGGAGTTTCTCCTTTCTTGCAAAGATAGTTTGGATGAAGGCATCCCAAGGTCTTGTGAGACCATTAAGAGCTCTCATTATGAGTTCATCTTCATCTAGGTTGTCTCCAATTGCTTCTAGTTGTTCCTTGAATTGAGAAACCCTAGAGAAATAGTCATGAACGGTTTCTCCTTTCTGCATCTTTGTATTCTTGAGTTGGGTTCTCAAGTTCATCTTCCGGTTAATGTTCCTTCCTTCATACATTTTGGTTAGGGCATCAAACATTTCTTTTGAAGTATTCTTAGAAGACACTTGAGGGATCAAGTGATCTTCAATAGAGTCCGCAATGATTCTTTTGGCCCTAACCATATCCTTCTGGCACTTTGCTTTAGCTGTAGCATCTACGGGTTCTGGTACATTTTCCTTGATGAATCTTGCAAGATCATTCTCTTCAAGAATGAGTGCAATCCTATACTTCCAAGCATGGAAGTTATCCACACCTTCTAACTTGTCAACAAGATTGGTGCTTGCAAACATGTTGACCTGGAGCTGGGAAAATGACCAAAAATTGAAAGTGCTCAGAATTTAAATCTATCATTATGAGTTCATCTTCATCTAGGTTGTCTCCAATTGCTTCTAATTGTCCCTTGAATTGAGAAACCCTAGAGAAATAGTCACGAACGGTTTCTCCTTTCTGCATCTTTGTATTCTTAAGTTGGGTTCTCAAGTTCATCTTCCAGTTAATGTTCCTTCCTTCATACATTCTAGTTACAACATCAAACATTTCTTTTGGAGTATTCTTAGAAGACACTTGAGGGATCAAGTGGTCTTCAATAGAGTCTGCAATGATTCTTTTGGCCCTAACCATATCCTTTTGGCACTTTTCTTTAGTTGTAGCATCTGCGGGTTCTAGTACATTTTCCTTGATGAATCTTGCAAGGTCGTTCTCTTCAAGAATGAGTGCAATCCTATACTTCCAAGCACGAAAGTTATCCTGTAATGATCCCAAGCCAATTTTTTGCTTGAAACCACTATCTCTATTGTGTATGATGTTCAGGTGACTTATTGAGTTATCCAGTTATTAAGTGTGTTCATACAAGATTCGTCCAACACATGAAAGATCACAACATATTTAGGATATAGAAACACAAGCAAAGATCTGACCTTTTATTTTAAGAAGCATGGAACCAATACAATAGAGGGCAGATCTGGAATAATCCTCAGATGACCCAATAGATAAGAAATACGAGCTGCTACAAAATGCTATGCCGATACAAAATAAGCCTCCAAAGGCTGGATGAGAGATGAAGACCGATACAAGTAGATCTGAATGTTGATTCCTCAAGCTGGAAGATGCCACGCTCCACTAGAAGGCTGAAAACCCTCAATAACTCGACCCAACTGTAAATAGACTCCAAATGAGCCCAAACTCTGACAATTGATAGATCAAGGTGATAGGAACACCCTCCTAAAATTTCAAGCTGAACATCCAAGGCAAACTCCTCCAAACTCTGAATCTTCTACTGAAGCTGCGCCCTCCTGGATGCCTGGAACCCTAGGTAATTCGGTCCTGATGAGAAAAGCCTCCAAATTCCCTAAAACTCCCCAGGAATGTAGATCGGGCTATGAAAACCTTGTAGGAGAAGTTTCAGACTCAGATTCCAGGTGAAGCTCTCTAGATCTGAGATTTACTGAATCATAGGACGTCCCCTTNAATTGAAAGTGCTCAGAATTTAAATCTATCATTATGAGTTCATCTTCATCTAGGTTGTCTCCAATTGCTTCTAATTGTTCCTTGAATTGAGAAACCCTAGAGAAATAGTCACGAACGGTTTCTCCTTTCTGCATCTTTGTATTCTTAAGTTGGGTTCTCAAGTTCATCTTCCGGTTAATGTTCCTTCCTTCATACATTCTAGTTACAACATCAAACATTTCTTTTGGAGTATTCTTAGAAGACACTTGAGGGATCAAGTGGTTTTCAATAGAGTCTGCAATGATTCTTTTGGCCCTAACCATATCCTTTTGGCACTTTTCTTTAGTTGTAGCATCTGCGGGTTCTAGTACATTTTCCTTGATGAATCTTGCAAGGTCATTCTCTTCAAGAATGAGTGCAATCCTATACTTCCAAGCACGAAAGTTATCCTGTAATGATCCCAAGCCAATCTTTTGCTTGAAACCACTATCTCTATTGTGTATGATGTTCAGGTGACTTATTGAGTTATCCAGTTATAAGTGTGTTCATACAAGATTCATCCAACACATGAAAGATCACAACATATTTAGGATATAGAAACACAAGCAAAGATCTGACCTTTTATTTTAAGAAGCATGGAACCAATACAATAGAGGGCAGATCTGGAATAATCCTCAGATGACCCAATAGATAAGAAATACGAGCTGCTACAAAATGCTATGCCGATACAAAATAAGCCTCCAAAGGCTGGATGAGAGATGAAGACCGATACAAGTAGATCTGAATGCTGATTCCTCAAGCTGGAAGATGCCACGCTCCACTAGAAGGCTGAAAACCCTCAATAACTCGACCCAACTGTAAATAGACTCCAAATGAGCCCAAACTCTGACAATTGATAGATCAGGGTGATAGGAACACCCTCCTAAAATTTCAAGCCGAACATCCAAGGCAAACTCCTCCAAACTCTGAATCTTCTATTGAAGCTGCGCCCTCCTGGATGCCTGGAACCCTAGGTAATTCGGTCCTGATGAGAAAAGCCTCCAAATGCCTTGAAACTCCCCAGGAATGTAGATCGGGCTATGAAAACCTTGTAGGAGAAGTTTCAGACTCAGATTCCAGGTGAAGCTCTCTAGATCTGAGATTTACTGAATCATAGGACGTCCCCTTNTGTACCCCCTTTGCCCCTATAATGTGTCCTAAATAGAGGACCTCTGTCATTCCAAACTCGCATTTGGACTCCTTAGCATACAGTGACTGTTCCTCCATGATTGACAAAATCTGATCCACATGCCTTAGATGCTCCTCCCACGTCTTGCTATAGATAAGCAAGTCATAAAAAAATACCAACAGGTACTTCCTCAGCTGCTTGTTGAACACATCGTTCATACATGATTGGAACGTAGCAAGGGCGTTGGTTAAGCCAAAGGGCATCACCAAAAACTCATAATGGTTGTAATGACATCTAAAAGTTGTTTTTGAGATGTCTTCCTCCCTCATCTTGATCTGATGATAACCAAAATGAAGATCAATCTTAGTGAAGTAGATGGCCCCATGCAATTCGTCCAACAGTTCATCAATCCTTGGTATCGGATACCTATTTTTGATGGTCTTTTTATTCAAGGCTCTGAAGTCAATGCACATCCTCATAGTGCCATCTTTCTTCTTCACTAGCACTACTGAAGAAGCAAAAGGGCTACTGCTGGGCCTGATGTGCCCCATGTCCAGGAGTTCCTTGATGGCCTTCTCTATCTCATCTTTGTACTTCTTGGGATGTCTGTATGGTGTGGTAATAACTGGTTTGGTTCCTTCCTCTAGCTCAATAATGTGCTCAAACCCCCTATCTGGTGGTACCCCAGGAGGAATAGGCCCAAACACCTTGTGGTGCCTGTCAAGGATTTCCTTGATCTCTGGAGTGTAGTGAACCTTACCCTGTTCATCCATACGTGTCACAATCCTGCATTCGGCTGCGTATACTATCTCATTTCTCCGGAAGATGGCCTCCATCCTCTTGGCCGTGACTACCTTTGCATCATTCCCTGTCATACCCCGAAGCACTACCCTTCATCCACCCTCCTCTGTGAATGACATTTCCATAGTTTTGTAGTTGGTGGTGATAGGGCCCAATGTGCTGAGCCACTGAACCCCTAGGATGATGTTGGTATCCGGAAGGTCCATGACATAGACGTCATGTATCAGCTCATGCCTACCCAAGGTAAGCTTCATGCACGGAATGTATCTGTCACAGGGCATAGTGCCTCCACCTGCTACCTCCACCTTGAATCCTTCAAATTCTACTTGGGTATGTGCCTCCTTTTCAATAATGCTGAGTCAATGAAGTTGTGGGAAGCTCCTCCATCAATGAAAACCGAAACCCTCTGTCCCTGTAAGACCCCCCTCATTCGGAAGGTGTTATACTTGGGCACTCCACTGATAGATGCCAAAGTGACCATACTGTCTTGTCCTGTGATCTGCTCCTCTTCTGTCTCAATGGTTTTAGCCTCCATGTTCTGAATCTAGCCGATCTCCTCTTCCTCCTCGTTGTCTGAAGTGACCTCAATGTAGTGTACTTGCCCACGGCCCATGCATTTGTGTGCTGGGTTCCATGGTTCTTTGCAAGGGAAGCAAAGTTGCTTCCTTCTCAACTCCCTCCTGGTGTTTTCATCCACTCTGCCACGGCCCTTGTCAAAACCCCTTGGGTCACGTCCTCCTGGGTTCATTGGAGGCCTTTGATCTCTTCCACCAATGTTAAGAGGTGGTCTGGGTATGAATTTTGGTTTAGCAACAGGTCCCAAATACCTCGTCTTCCAGATAGCCTCTTGTAGGTTGGTAGGCTTGAAAACCTTTACCCAACCCTTCAAGGGTTCCATCAACCCCTCAGTGAAGAGCATCATGAGTCTGGTTGGCGAAATGTCTTGCACCATTACTGCCAACCTCTGAAATTCCTCAATATACATCTCAGTCGTGCCAGTTTGTTTTAGCTGTGTGAGCTCCCGAAAGTGTAGCTCAGGATCCCCTTGATCAAACCTATCCATGGGTCTATGAGTGAATTCTTGGTAGGATGCTATTTGATTGTGGCCTAATGTGGTGAGTCCATGATACCACYAATCATGAGCCTTGCCCTCCAAGTACATAGTGGCAAACCTGATGGCTTCCATCTCTCTCATGGGGTTAAGCTGCAGGTAGGTATCCAGCTTTTGTACCCAAGCTTGTGCTGTCATCTTGGCCGTACCATCAAAATATGGAATCTTTATCTTCCCTGCCTTTCGTTCAAACTCAAAACTGCGCCTGTGGTTCGGCCTAGGTTGATTTCTGAACCTGAGTTGGCAATACTGATCCAGGGACATCTGTCTTTGGATCCTCATATCCAAATTGTAGTACTCCTTGGTACACCTCGTCATTTGTTNCCTAGGATGATGTTGGTATCCGGAAGGTCCATGACATAGACGTCCTGTATCAGCTCATGCCTACCCAAGGTAAGCTTCATGCCCATAATGTATCTGTCGCAGGGCATAGTGCCTCCACCTGCTACCTCCACCTTGAACCCTTCAAATTCTATTGTGGGTATGTGCCTCCTTTTCAATAATGCTAAGTCAATGAAGTTGTGGGAAGCTCCTCCATCAATCAAAACCGAAACCCTTTGTCCCTGCAAGACCCCCCTCATTCGGAAGGTGTTATACTTGGGCACTCCACTGATAGATGCCAAAGTGGCCATACTGTCATGTCCTGTGATATGCTCCTCTTCTGTCTCAATGGTTTCGACCTCCATGTTCTGAATCTGGCTGATCTCCTCTTCCTCCTCATTGTCTGAAGTGACCTCAATGTAGTGTACTTGACCACGACTCATGCATTTGTGTGTTGGGTTCCATGGTTCTTTGCAAGTGAAGCAAAGTTGCTTCCTTCTCAAATCGTTCCTGGTGTTTTCATCCACTCTGCCACAACCCTTGTCAAAACCCCTTGGGTCACGTCCCCTCGGGTTCATTGGAGGCCTTTGATCTCTTCCACCATTGTTAAGAGGTGGTCTGGGTATGAATTTTGGTTTAGCAACTGGTTCCAAATTCCCTCATCTTCCAGATAGCCTCCTGTAGGTTGGTAGGCTTGAAAGCCTTTACCCAACCCTTCAAGGGTTCCATCAACCCCTCAGTGAAGAGCATCATGAGTCTGGTTGGTGAAATGTGTTTCACCATTACTGCCAACCTCTGAAATTCCTTAATATACATCTTAGCCATGGCAGTTTGTTTTAGTTGTGTGAGCTCTCGGAGGTGTAGCTCAGGATCCCCTTGATCAAACCTATCCATGAGTCTCTGAGTGAATTCTTGGTAGGATACTATTTGATTGTGGCCTAATGTGGTGAGTCCATGATATCACCAATCATGAGCCTTGCCCTCCAAGTACATAGTGGCAAACCTGATGCCTTCCATCTCTCTCATGGGGTTAAGCTGCAGGTAGGTATCCAACTTTTGTACCCAAGCTTGTGTTGTCATCTTGGTCGTACCATCAAAATATGGGATCTCAATCTTCCCTGCTTTTCATTCAAACCAAAAACTGCCCTTGTGGTTCAGCCTAGGTTGATTTCTGAACCTGAGTTGGCAATACTGATCCAGGGGCATCTATCTTTGGATCCTCATATCCAAACTGTAGTACTCCTTGGTACACCTCGTCATTTTTTCAACAAAGTCCTCCACTTGTTCCTGCTTCCCTTGCTCATCTGTGAATGTGGGCATGTATGGCCTAGGGTTAGCCCGGCTACCCAAATGTCAGCCTAGTTGTTCATCTGTGAACGTGGGCATGTATGGCCTAGGATTGACCCTGCTACCCATTTGACCATGGGATGTGCCTCCTCCCAGACTTCCTTCGGATTTGGGAGCTTTCTCTGGGTTATATCTGATCTCATCATGGACTCCACTGGATCCACCAACCTCCTTATTCCCATACGTATCAGGGTCCTTCCCTTGATGGGTCACTTGCATCAGAAGTTCAGTTATCCGGGATTGGTTCTGGTTCATCTTCTGCAGGTTCTCATCAACCTTCTTCAAAGTTTCAGAGATTTCGGCCTGCCCCCTTCTGCTGGTTTCCTGGTACTCATCTAAGTGTTGGACCATCTTGCTTTTTGTGCGGTTTATGGTTTGCTGGAACTTGTCAAATTCGGCTGCTAAGAAGGCCAAGCCTTGAGGCTCACGGTCATCCCCTGACCCTTCCATTTCGGCCTCTGTTTCACTGCTGGGTNGATGGCTTCCATCTCTCTCATGGGGTTAAGCTGCAGGTAGGTATCCAGCTTTTGTACCCAAGCTTGTGCTGTCATCTTGGCCGTACCATCAAAATATGGAATCTTTATCTTCCCTACCTTTCGTTCAAACTCAAAACTGCGCCTGTGGTTCGGCCTAGGTTGATTTCTGAACCTGAGTTGGAAATACTGATCCAGGGACATCTGTCTTTGGATCCTCATATCCAAATTGTAGTACTCCTTGGTACACCTCGTCATTTGTTCAACAAAGTCCTCCACTTGTTCCTGCTGCCCTTGCTCATCTATGAATGTGGGCATGTATGGCCTAGGGTTAGCCCGGCTACCCAAATGCCGGCCTAGTTGTTCATCTGTGAACGTGGGCATGTATGGCCTAGGATTGACCCTGCTACCCATCTGACCATGGGACGTGCCTCCTCCCAAACTTCCTTCAGATCTGGGAGCTTTCTCTGGGTTATATCTGATCTCATCATGGACTCCACCGGATCCACCGGCCTCCTTATTCCCATACGTATCAGGGTCCTTCCCTTGATGGGTCACTTGCATCAAAAGTTCAGTTATCCGGGATTGGATCTGGTTCATCTTCTACATGTTCTCGTCAACCTTCTTCAAGGTTTCAGAGATTTCGGCCTATCCCCTTCTGTTGGTTTCCTGGTACTCATCTAAGTGTTGGACCAACTTGCTTTCTGTGCGGTTTATGGTTTGTTGGAACTTATCAAATTCGGCTGCTAAGAAGGCCAAGCCTTGAGGCTCACGGTCATCCCCTGACCCTTCCATTTCGGCCTTTGTTTCACTGCTGGGTTTCTTCCTCCGACCCATAAAGATTCCATTGTACCTCTGCATGCGCCGATCCCTCTACGGGTTTGGAGGATCGAAGCTCTGATACCACTGTAATGATCCCAAGCCAATTTTTTGCTTGAAACCACTAACTATCTCTGTTATGTATGATGTGCAGGTGACTTATTGAGTTATCCAGTTATTAAGTGTGTTCATACAAGATTCGTCCAACACATGAAAGATCACAACATATTCAGGATATAGAAACACAAGCAAAGATCTGACCTTTTATTATAAGAAGCATGGAACCAATACAATAGAGGGCAGATCTGGAATAATCCTCAGATGACCCAATAGATAAGAAATACGAGCTGCTACAAAATGCTTTGCCAATACAAAATAAGCCTCCAAAGGCTGGATGAGAGATGAAGACCGATACAAGTAGATCTGAATGCTGATTCCTCAAGCTAGAAGATGCCACGCTCCACTAGAAGGCTGAAAACCCTCAATAACTCGACCCAACTGTAAATAGACTCCAAATGAGCCCAAACTCTGCCAACTGATAGACCAGGGTGATAGGAACACCCTCCTGAAATCTCAAGCCGAACGTCCAAGGCAAACTCCTCCAAACTCTGAATCTTCTACTGAAGTTGCGCTCTCCTAGATGCCTGGAACCCTAGGCAATTCGGCCCTGATGAGAAAAGCCTCCAAATGCCCTGAAAGTCCCTAGGAATGTAGATCGGGATATGAAAACCCTGTAGGAGAAGTTTCAGACTCAGATTCTAGGTGAAGCTCTCTAGATTTGAGATTTACTGAATCATAGGACGTCCCCTTTGCCTCCAAGACGTCCCAATCTGAAACTAAATATCTGATGGTGATAACTCTCCAGAAAAACCCTCAAAATGATGGTTGTGCCCCTGCAAATAAAACCCAAGTGACGGAATGGCCACAGGCTCTCATGATAAGCTGGATCAAACCCTTCTCTAGGTGATGGTGCGCCCTTGCTGGAAACTCAAGAATCAGTACGACCTTGCTATCTTCTAAAGCACTAGGTGGAAATATGCTGAGTGTAGAATGGTGTGGAGGAGTCTTTCATCCCCGAGACCAAGCTGTGGAACAAGGTGAGTGGGTCTTTCACCACTGAGTTGCTCACAAGGGTTTGTNTGGGGGACATTACATATCCACACCACCTAACTTGTCAACAAGCTTGGTGCTTGCAGACATCTTGACCTGGAGCTGGGAAAATGACCAAAAATTGAAAGTGCTCAGAATTTAAATTTGAACTTACCAGGAGGTACGCTTGGCTAAGGCGACTAGGTTGGTGTAGTCTTTTTTCAGAAAATCCAAATTTTACCCCTTGAAATTGGACCTGCGCAAATCTGGACTGGTACTTCTGGTACTGGTTCTGGTTTCCTGGTTTCAGGTTTTCTGGTACCAGTGAAAACTAGGGTTTCACTTTCCAGAGGCTTTGGCCACTGAACAGGTGCGCTCAAGCCGCCAATGAGTTTGCTAGGCTAGGGTGCACTTCCCTACATGGTTTTCAGGCTGAAATTCCCTTTCAACAAAAAGCCCTAATTTTCTTGTACGACAACAATGACGTTTTTGGTTACCCCGTGAAAGGTGCTCTATTCAATCAAGCTCTGAAACCATGTTAAATTTAGAGTTGCTATTAAGTTCTTTTCAATTTACTAGACAATAATAGCATAAGCAGGATCACTGAAAGAAACACAATCACAAGATGCACAACATTTATCCTGGGAAACCCTCATGGGGGAGAAAACCCAGCAAAAACTTCCTTAATATAGATTACCAATACAATGCCAAGATAATAAACCAAACACTAAAGAATATCCAAGACTGAGCAATGCGCCTCTCTCTCCTTCTGGCAACTGCAACTTCCTTCAAACCTGCGCACTAGATGAGTGACTTGAGTGAGTAAGAGAATCAGGCGCTAACCTCTCTTATATATATTAGCTGAGGAGCGCTAGGGTGGTGTCTCTTCATCAAGCAAGGCCGACTTCTTCACTTAGTGGCTAAAACCACTTTAATTAGCCCTAGGGGTCGACTTCTCAATTAGCATCATATAATTAGGGTTTGACCAATCCACAAAAAGGGATTTGGTCATACATAAGTCCCAACAAGATCAATCCACAAAAGGGGATTGATCCATCTTAGTGTACAAAACATTTCTCAAAACTTTAAATTTTGAAACCCTAACTAACAAACTAACTTAATTAGGGCTGATGTCACAGTTGGTTATCTCATCTTGACACAGCAAATCTTGAATATAAGCAATTGAATGATGATTTGAAGCATTTATTGAGCAAATTGTTGATTGGATACATTGTTAGCTTAATCATCTTGATAGATATTGATGAATTGATTCTCTTTCATTGCTAATTGACAAAACGTTGACTTCATTTGTATCTATTGCTTTACATTGCTTATTAAATAGCAGATAGTTATTGAAGTACTAACCCTTTGAGTTATAGCCTGCATATATATATTGTATTGCTATTGTCTTGTTCCGGGGAGGTGTTTTCAATTGGGCATACACTTCATTATTGGCTGTTTAGTCAGACTATCTAACCTAGGTGGTAACCTGTGAGGAGGAAACTTTAACCTTGCTTTATACCTTAGCCTCTTCAAAGCCCCAGGTTGCTGGGGACGTCTCCCCTGGGCTAACCTCCCTAAACAGAAAGAACCTCCCCATTAAGGTGACATTGGGTGGGGAAGGTTCATGTTCCGCCAGTTTGATCTCTATCCTTTAGCCTCTGACCTAATCTACAAACTGTGCGATAACAGGTACCTTGGAAAGTGGTCCCCTTGTGTTTGTGAGCTTCTAAACACGTGAGGGAAGTACTTTGTACCTTGTACCATGTACTTTGTCTAATTTCACTTTGACTTAGGAGACTTAAGTCAAAAGTGAAATTTGGTCATTTTAGCCTAAAGTGACAATTAATTCACAAAGTGGGTGAATTAATAGACATAAAGTGAAACTATGGAAATTTAAGTAAAGTGGGTTTTGAGTTGAGATTTAGATGAGATGATCTCAACCATTAATTAGGGATGAGATGAGATGATCTCATCCACCCAACTTTTAGGTTTCCTTATGCATCCTAAAGGAGGGCGCAAGAGGCAAAGGAGAGGTCATTCACTCATTTGTTCACTCCAAGAGTTTGAGAGAGAGCAAGAGGATGAGGTTTCAGGCATTGGGATAGGAAAGCTTGGGCACCTCCTTGCATGGAGGGCTCATGGAGGCTTAGTTCCATGTTTATTTACTGAGGAGCTTCCAGTTCTGAGGAGGGCGCATCATCAGTGGGGAGGTCTTAGAGAGCTCAGTTTGCAGTGAGGTATGTTTCAGAGGGAGGCTACACTTCAGTATCAGAGTACTATGGAGGGGTTTCCGGTTCAGAGCTTCCAGTTGGCATCTGACTTCATTTCAGTGGTCTTGACAACATTTCTGGGGGGTGCACCATCCTAGGGCGCTCTTGCTTCATTTGGACTTGAATTTCAGCTTGGATCAAGTTGTTATTGTATCAGGTTCATCTATATTTTGTACATGTTGTATTCCACCATCTATTCTCCTCATATATAGACATATATTCCAAACTGGTTTTCCCTGGGGGGGTTTTATCCAGGGTCATGTTGACCAAAAATACCTGTGTTGAATTTCATGTGTGTAGAACTATATTTTCAGCTGTAAAGATCTCTAGGTGTGTTACATTTATTTTAGTATGCATGTGCTAACCCTTGGTGACTAAAACTACATGCTAGAGCACCTAAAATTGTGAATGTAACCGTAACAAATCAGCAAGAAGTTCCTGAACTGTTGGCTGTCCTAAAACAACAGCAAAACCTTCATTGGCAGTTGAAACTTAGAGCCAACTTGAGGTCAAAGACAAACCTAGTTGGCAGCTTGATAGGACCTGGAAAATCTTCAAAAAACCCCCAAAGCATCAAGATCATTATCCAAAAGAGAACGCTTGTAAAGGTTGAAATTTCACATTTGTCGAGGCAAATGTTTTGTATCTCCAATGCAAATTAAAAATATGATTAGTGCCTTACTATTGGGTTTATGGGGTCAATGAAAAAGATGGCTTGGATAAGCACTTGGGGGTGTATGCCCTTGTAGTTCCCAAGTGTATCTAAGTCAATCTAGGAAATGCCAAGAGGGTGTATGCCCTTGTACTTCTCTTGGCACAACCCTGAAAAATATGTTTGACCTTGAGAGGTAAAACTTGGATTGAAATGTTTGATCCACAAAGCCCTAGGGGTGTAAGCCCTTTTACTTCCTAGGGTTTGCAAAACAAACCAAAATGACCTTGTAGGGTGTATGCTCTTGGGGGTGTATGCCCTTGTAGTTCCCAAGTGTATCTAAGTCAATCTAGGAAATGCCAAGAGGGTGTATGCCCTTGTACTTCTCTTGGCACAACCTTGAAAAATATGTTTGACCTTGAGAGGCAAAACTTGGATTGAAATGTTTGATCCACAAAGCCCTAGGGGTGTAAGCCCTTTTACTTCCTAGGGTTTGCAAAACAAACCAAAATGACCTTGTAGGGTGTACGCTCTTGTAGTTCTCCAAGACAACTTGTAAAAGAATGACCTTTTTTAAGCAAGAGAACAAACCTTGGGGAGGGTGTATGCCCTTATACTCCTCCAAGGGTTCTAATCAACAATAATTATGGAAAAAAACAAGCCAAAAGACAATAAATGCAGATTTTCCCTTACCAATTCCACAACAAAGCTAGGTCAAATCCTAATCTTCCATGATAAGTCCATCCACATGCATAAGAAAGAGTCTCCAAGCATAGCGCATCACTTTTCACCACAAATAGCAAAGATAAACCATAACAATTGCACAAGATATAGAAAGAGCCAAGAGGGCCGAAAATTTCAAATAAGTATCCTTCTCCACAAGGGAGAACCATGTTTAAAATGAGATCTTATGATCTCATCTGGCATGGGAGCCCCTGGCATCCAACCTGTGGACCTGTAGCCCCATGGAAGCCCAAGCTAGGCTTGTTCTCCCAAAACTACCCACCAACTAGGTCCTACAAAGACAAATGAACACGCCCTCCAAGGATCTCAAGTCATAACATCATGATAAGTGAATCCAATCAATAAATTGATAAGTTTTGAGCTATTTTTAGGTTTCTTTTCAATTTAGTAGATAACCATAGCATAGATAGGATCACTGAGAGAAACACAATCACAAGATACACAACATTTATCCTGGCAAACCCTCATGGGGGAGAAAACCCAGCAAAAACTTCCTTAATATAGATAGCCAATACAATGCCAAGACAATAAACCAAACACTAGAGAATATCCTCTACTGAGCAATGCGCCTCTCTCTCTTCCTTCTTCCGGCAATTGGCAACTGCAGCTTCCTTCAAACTTGCCCACTAGATAAGTGAGATGAGTGTGTGATCAATGAGGCATTGGCTTCCTTTATTTATACAAACTGGCACGTGCTGGAAAGGGTGTCTCTTCACTGGGCAAGGCCGACTTGTCTTCTTAGAGGTTAAAACTTAAAACCACTTTAATTTGCCTGGGGGCCGACTTTTCAATTTGCATAATATATTTAGGGTTTGACCAATCCACAAAAGGGGATTTGATCAATTACAATGCCTGACATGATCAATCCACAAAAGGGGATTGATCTAATGAATAATAACTCGATAATAAATAGAATACTCTTTGCAGTTACAATATTTCAACAGTCCCCNACAAGAAGGGTATTCTACAACATCATCAGGAGAGAGAGAGGGAAGCAACATCAACAGCATCTGGAACACTGACTGGCATATCTATAAATCATCGGAAGTTTTTCTCATCATCATCATTCACAGCATGGAACTGGAGTAGCATCATCATCCTCATCAGCATGAGGCTAAAGTAACATCATCATCTTCTTTAGCATGAGGCTAAAGTAATATCATCAACATCTTTAGTGTGAGGCTAAAGTAACATTATCATCTTCAACATTAAAGCTGAAATAACATCATCATCATCATCTTCAGCAAGAAGTTGAAATGGCATCATCATCATCTGCATCATTCATGGATTAGTATAACACTAATACATCATCATCATCTACATCAATCATGGATTAGTATAACATTACTACATCATCATCATCAATAGCAGCACAAGGTTGATACAACATCAACAACAATATCACAGCACAAAGGTTGGAGCATCATCAACAACAACAACATCACAGCACGAAGGCTGGAGCATCATCAACAACAGCAGGGTCACAGCACGAAGGTTGGAGCATCATCAACATCAGCACTAGGCTGGAAATGTTCATCACGAAGTTGGCATCTCATCAACATCAACACGAGGCTGGAAATCTTCAGCACGAGGTTGGCATCACAACAACATCAACACGAGGCTTGCATCAAAACAACATCAACACGAGGCTGGAAATCTTTAGCACGAGGCTAGCATCACAATAACATCAGCACGAAGTTGGAAATCTTCAGCACTAGGCTGGCATCACAACAACATCAGCACAAAGCTGGAAATCTTCAGCACAAGGCTGGCATCAACAACATCAGCACGAAGCTGGAAATCTTCAGCACGAGGCTCGCATCAACAACATCAACACGAAGCTGGAAATCTTCAGCACGAGGCTCGCATCAACAACATTTTTTGGTACTCTGACAGATCCAAAGGATCTGCCCAGGAATCAAAAAGATTCCCTAGGATATGAAATCCTAACGGAGCTACCACGTGGTACTCTGACAGACCCAAAGGATTTGCCCAGGAATCATAAGAATCCCTAGGATATAAAATCCTAACGGAGCTACCACTATTGATTAGGATACCATAGTATCATCCGCACCACTCCCCCTTTCGAGGGAGGTCCTTTCAAACCATACTAAGCTTGTCTCGAAAGTGCTCAAACTTTACATGAGACAGGGGCTTGGTCAACACATCAACAACCTGTTCATCTGTGCCAACAGATTGGAGTTTTATAGCTCCTCTCTGCATCATATCACGAGTGAAGTGATACCGGATCTCTATGTTCTTCGACTCATCATGGAACACATCATCTTTATACAACTCTGGTTATCACATAGGATCACGGTGGCTTCCATCTCCAGATCAAATAGATTTGTCAACAACATTCGAAGCTATATGGCTTCACCACTGGCGGAACATGCAGCATTATATTTCGCTTCTGTCGTGCTGGGAGCAATATTGGATTGCTTCCTATTCTACTATGAAGTCATGGCTGACCCCAGACTGAAACAACATCCTGAAGTGCTCTTTCTATCAGAAACACTTCCAGCTCAAACTAAATCAGTATATTCATACAATTTGAAGTCATGATCTCTAGTATAGAAGAGACCAAAATACAATGTACCCTTAAGGTATCTCATCACATGTTTTGCATCATCAAGGTGAACATGTCTCGGTTCTACCAGATACAGTCTCAAAGATGTTCACAACAAAACATATATCTCGTCTGGTATTCGTCAGATACATCAACGAACCAATAATAATCTGTTTATACAGAGTAGCATCAACCAATTCTGACGAGGTATCTACCAGGAACTTCAACTTTGTTTCCATGGGTGTGTTCATGGATTTATACTCCAACATATCAAACCTCTTTAGTATTTCTACTGCATGCTTCACTTGGTTAAGGAAGATCTTCTCTGGGCTCTGTCAAACTTCAAGACCTAAGAGATAAAGCATTAGGTCTTTCATCAAACTCTGTAGCGAGATTCTTCTGCAATCTGTGATGAGCTTTTCTTCATCTTGTCAAGAATACATCATCTACATATAGTAGTAATATCACTGGCTCATCATTCATAACCTTGAGATAAAGGTTAGAATCAACTTTACTCTTGGTAAAGCCCAAGNACAAGAAGGGTATTCTACAACATCATCAGGAGAGAGAGAGGGAAGCAACATCAACAGCATCTGGAACACTGACTGGCATATCTATAAATCATCGGAAGTTTTTCTCATCATCATCATTCACAGCATGGAACTGGAGTAGCATCATCATCCTCATCAGCATGAGGCTAAAGTAACATCATCATCTTCTTTAGCATGAGGCTAAAGTAATATCATCAACATCTTTAGTGTGAGGCTAAAGTAACATTATCATCTTCAACATTAAAGCTGAAATAACATCATCATCATCATCTTCAGCAAGAAGTTGAAATGGCATCATCATCATCTGCATCATTCATGGATTAGTATAACACTAATACATCATCATCATCTACATCAATCATGGATTAGTATAACATTACTACATCATCATCATCAATAGCAGCACAAGGTTGATACAACATCAACAACAATATCACAGCACAAAGGTTGGAGCATCATCAACAACAACAACATCACAGCACGAAGGCTGGAGCATCATCAACAACAGCAGGGTCACAGCACGAAGGTTGGAGCATCATCAACATCAGCACTAGGCTGGAAATGTTCATCACGAAGTTGGCATCTCATCAACATCAACACGAGGCTGGAAATCTTCAGCACGAGGTTGGCATCACAACAACATCAACACGAGGCTTGCATCAAAACAACATCAACACGAGGCTGGAAATCTTTAGCACGAGGCTAGCATCACAATAACATCAGCACGAAGTTGGAAATCTTCAGCACTAGGCTGGCATCACAACAACATCAGCACAAAGCTGGAAATCTTCAGCACAAGGCTGGCATCAACAACATCAGCACGAAGCTGGAAATCTTCAGCACGAGGCTCGCATCAACAACATCAACACGAAGCTGGAAATCTTCAGCACGAGGCTCGCATCAACAACATTTTTTGGTACTCTGACAGATCCAAAGGATCTGCCCAGGAATCAAAAAGATTCCCTAGGATATGAAATCCTAACGGAGCTACCACGTGGTACTCTGACAGACCCAAAGGATTTGCCCAGGAATCATAAGAATCCCTAGGATATAAAATCCTAACGGAGCTACCACTATTGATTAGGATACCATAGTATCATCCGCACCACTCCCCCTTTCGAGGGAGGTCCTTTCAAACCATACTAAGCTTGTCTCGAAAGTGCTCAAACTTTACATGAGACAGGGGCTTGGTCAACACATCAACAACCTGTTCATCTGTGCCAACAGATTGGAGTTTTATAGCTCCTCTCTGCATCATATCACGAGTGAAGTGATACCGGATCTCTATGTTCTTCGACTCATCATGGAACACATCATCTTTATACAACTCTGGTTATCACATAGGATCACGGTGGCTTCCATCTCCAGATCAAATAGATCTGTCAACAACATTCGAAGCTATATGGCTTCACCACTGGCGGAACATGCAGCATTATATTTCGCTTCTGCCGTGCTGGGAGCAATATTGGATTGCTTCCTATTCTACTATGAAGTCATGGCTGACCCCAGACTGAAACAACATCCTGAAGTGCTCTTTCTATCAGAAACACTTCCAGTTCAAACTAAATCAGTATATTCATACAATTTGAAGTCATGATCTCTAGTATAGCAGAGACCAAAATACAATGTACCCTTAAGGTATCTCATCACATGTTTTGCATCATCAAGGTGAACATGTCTCGGTTCTACCAGATACTGTCTCAAAGATGTTCACAACAAAACATATATCTGGTCTGGTATTCGTCAGATACATCAACGAACCAATAATAATCTGTTTATACAGAGTAGCATCAACCAATTCTGACGAGGTATCTACCAGGAACTTCAACTTTGTTTCCATGGGTGTGTTCATGGATTTATACTCCAACATATCAAACCTCTTTAGTATTTCTACTGCATGCTTCACTTGGTTAAGGAAGATCTTCTCTGGGCTCTGTCAAACTTCAAGACCTAAGAGATAAAGCATTAGGTCTTTCATCAAACTCTGTAGCGAGATTCTTCTGCAATCTGTGATGAGCTTTTCTTCATCTTGTCAAGAATACATCATCTACATATAGTAGTAATATCACTGGCTCATCATTCATAACCTTGAGATAAAGGTTAGAATCAACTTTACTCTTGGTAAAGCCCAAGCTCGTCAAGAAACTGTCAATTCTTCTATACTAAGCTCTAGGAGCTTGCTTCAACACGTACAGAGCTTCCTTCAACTGGCAGACATGAGTCTTTCTATCTTCAATCTTCAAATCAAATTTTCTCATTACATTGTACCAATCTGGTACACTTGCTCAGTTGCAACTCAATCTGCACAATCATGTGCTAGATCTATGTGCTCTCTGCAAAGCACTATATGTCTCACTGCCTGAGAGTATGTCCTCTCCTCTTTCTACAATTGTTCCTTCTAGAACCGGGACTCTGCACCTGCAGCTGCTCTGAAGCTAAGAATGACTGCTTCATCCTCATTGTGGCTGCTGAAATCTGTGAGTAACTCCTCTTATTCTATCACGACAACAACTTCATCTGAAACTGAGAGTGGCTCAATAACTTATACTGAAGATAGCTCTTCTTGTTTCATGGAGGTAACTCTATCTTTTATCGTAGTCATGTCTCATGACCCAACTAATGTAATGCACCAACTGCCACTCAATTTTAAATATGGGGATTGCTCCCCCTGCATCGCATACTATATATGAATCATGGTTGTTTTGGTTGTCTTCATGAATACTGGAACCATTTCTTCAATTAATGGAGTAAGTGTCTCGTCATAGTCTTCTCCCTCTTGCTGGGAGAATCCTCTGGACACACATCAGGCTTTGTACATATGCAACATACCTGATCTGTTTAGATCAATCTTGGAAGTCAATGTTGACTTCTCTTCTAGTCTCATGGAAGAATCCATATCCTAGTCTTTCTGACTGGCTTCCTTCTTTGTCACTGAAACAAGGAAATCTTCCCAGGAGATTTCATATCTCCTAGAAGTTTCTGAAGCTACGATCTAGTCTTCT
>JZKD02S0298377.1:0-19985 GCA_000966675.3 Picea glauca | reverse complement strand
TTTCCAAATTAAGACAGACCATCAAAGCCTCAAGTACTTTTTGGAACAACGCATTTCCTCCCCGGACCAACAAAAATGGGTGACAAAGCTCTTTGGATATGATTATGAGATCATTTACAAGAAGGGAAAATACAATGTGGTGGTGGATGCATTGTCCTGAAAATATGAAGAAGAAGGATCCCTTTTTTCTCTTTCCTTCATTGTACCAGATTGGCTCCAAGCTGTTCACCAGGAATGGCTACAAGAACCCAAAATTTTGCATCTGATCCAGCAATTGCAAACCAATGCTTCAACTCCCCCAAGGTACTCTTGGATCCAGGATGAGCTTCGACACAAAGGCTGTTTGTATTTAAGTAAACAATCAAAGCTTAAATTCATGGTACTTTTTGAGCTTCATGCTACACCCACAGCGGGGAACTCTGGGTTCACCAAAACCTATGACAGGGTCAAACGTTCTTTTTTCTGGGATGGTATGAAAAAGGAAATCCATAATTTTGTCATTGAATGTGAGGTGTGTCAATGCAACAAGGGAGAAACAGTCAAATCTTCAAGCACACTACTACCACTTCCGATTCCACCTGCTATTTGGAAGGATATCTCTATGAACTTTATTACCGGCTTACCCAAATCAGGAAATAAATAAGTCATAATGGTGGTTGTGGATCACCTTTCCAAGTATGCTCATTTCTGTGCTCTTCAACACCCATTTACTGCATCCACGATGGCTCAAATTTTTATGGACCAGGTCTTCAAGATTCATGCCATGCCGCACTCTATTGTTTATGATCGTGACCCAACTTTCAAATGCAATTTTTGGCAAGAACTGTTTAAGATACATGGCACCCAATTGCATCTCAGCACAACTTATCATCCCCAGATTGATGGTCAAACAGAAGTTGTCAACAAGTGTTTGGAAACATATCTGAGGTGTTTTGCCTCTGAAAAGAAAAATCAGTCGGCTCAATGGTTACCCCTAGCTGAATGGTGGTACAACACTTCCTACCATACAACTACACACATGACTCCTTTTGAAGTGGTATATGGACAAAAGCCACCTTCAGTTCCCTCATACTTACCAGGTACCTCGAAGGTCTAGGCGGTTGACCAAACACTTACAGTTCAATAGGATATTCTTTATACCCTTAAAGAGAACTTGGTGATGGCACATAATCACATGAAGCAACAAGAAGATCAAGGTCACTCTGAATGTCATTTTGCAAAAGGGGATCATGTGTTTCTATGACTGCAACCATACAAGAAAACTTCCCTCAAGGACAAGCATTGTCAAAAGCTAGCACCCAAATTTTATGGTCCTTATACAGTTCTCAAGTGTGTGGGACAAGTCGCCTATCAGCTAGCTCTACCCAGCCAGTCGAAGATACATCCTGTTTTTTATGTTTCATGCTTAAAGAAGGTGATTGGAACTAGGTGCCAAATTCAAACCAACCTTCCCAAATTAGCTAAAGAAGGATCCATTTGGCTACAACGAGAAGTAGTTTTGGACCAGCGTGAGCGTTGCCCATGTCAGAGAACCATCAAGGAAGTGCTAGTCCAGTGGAAAGATACAACTCCAACAGATACCACTTGGGAACCAACTACCATTCTGTAGTAGTTTCCACATCTCAAGGCTTGAGGACAAGGCTATTTTTAAGGGGGTGGACATGTTAGGTTCCTAACCCGCACATAGGTAGATCAATATATTCGGATGTAATAAAGGTCAATATTAATAAGGCATTTCAATAAAATAGAATAAGGTAGATGTAAGAAGACCTAATAAAAGCTTCCGCTTCTAGAAGGATCTTCCTCTAGATGCTTCTCTTGATAGACATATTTAGTATAAATAAGGGTCGAGGGTATGAAAACCCTAGCTTGGAGATTATTTTAATAGAGTGCTGCTCGACTGGAGGTTTCCCCCTCAAAAAAGGCCCGTGAAAATTTCTTTCTAAATCAAAGTGTTATTTATGTTGTTCTTCTTATATCATTTCTGTGTTATTGTGGAGATTTATGCTGGTTATATTACTGTTATTCTGCCATTTCTAGCATTTTATTTCTATTCTGCATACTTTTTAGATCTGTTATATTACAAAGGAGCTTAGCCATTCCAATATTGCATAAAAATAAGCATGGTCAAAAACATGTAAATAAAGTACTTGGGAGGTGAGGCTCAAAGAGGAGCCTCACCTCTAAAACTAATTACTAGTAAATCACTCAGAGCTAATTAATCTCACAATGAACAATAGAAAATATGAGAGAATCCAAAATGAGTAACTTCATATTACGAGAAGGCTTGCTAGGACTTTATATATCATTACAAAATGGTCCATTGGGAAAAGTAAAAAAAATCTCATTAAATGAGTCTCTATTATTAGTATAGTAGATCTAACTACCTAGCTAACTAAGTAGTGGAAAATAAAACCCGATACAATAATGGAAAGATATCATTACACAAGTCTCTATTATTATAATAATAGATCTAACTACCCATCTAACTAAGTAGTGGAAAATAAAACCCAATACATTAATGGAGAGGTGGGACTCTCTTTGACCCATATGGGAAACTTGTTAGCCCAATTAATTAATGAGGAGGTGGTCATCTCCTTAATCCACTTGGGAAATCTATTAGCTTTATAGATTTATGACTTTTGCATATGAAATTAGACCATATACCCCCTAAAATTCGGATCAACAGTACCCCCTCACACCAATTGAATATGGTGGGTTCCAAACACATTAATGCTACCTGCATGTTGGCCTTCATTTCCATATGTGGTTTTCTTGACCTTGCTTCTTGGGTTATATTGAAGAGGATTGTCTTGAGCAGGAAATCAAATATATCCTGAATCGAGATATTTTCACTCATCCTTTGAGACTCGTATTAACAATATTTCTCTATATATTCCATGGTGGACTACTCATCTCCATCGGGTGCATTGTCTACCCTCCATGACACCCCCTTCCATGAAAATATGATATATAAGTAAATGTATTCCATCTTTAGGTATACAAAATCATTCTCTATGATGAAGCATTCTTATTATGGGTTCCAGTACTATACCAACATGTCTAGAAAGTACTCATGCAAACCCAACAATGGAAAATGAAAAAAATTCAACAATCCTCAATCATGAAGTGTTGCCAATGTGGGGGAATCTTCTTGGGAAACAAAATCATCTACCTCATGGGTCATTTCCTTCCATTCAATCATTGTTTTTTTTGTCCCCTACACACTAGACAAAAACCCCTTCATCCAACTTCATACCCTCACGACCAAGGCCCACTAGTCCTCATGATTTGCATAGGGGGTCATGTGATGCCATAGTGGCATCATGTGACATGTCACTAGATTCCATAGTGGCATCATGCAACATGTCGTTGGATTCCATAGTGATGTCAAGCGATAGGCCACATGATGCACTGCATGTGTCTGGAGACACCCAAGGCATCCGAGGATTTCAAGTTGTTTTTCAAAACATTGCTTCAACAAAATGGAAAAATACATCCATGAAATTGATAATAAGGGTGTTAGGAGTCGCTTGGAACAAACAAATCATAATTTGATTCAGTAAATCTCCCACAATGATCTACTGAAGCCTTCACTTGGAAGAGGGTTTTCTTCACAAAATATCCACTCACCTCTCTTTGAAAATGATAAATTAATGATCTTTTTACCATGGTAGGATTCATTTTATAACAATTTGGGTGATAAAAAATCCTTTTTCACATAGATACCAAGTAAGTGGGTTCCATTTATTTTTATTTTAATGAGCTTATTGTATCTTTTTATTCCATTTTCTTAATTAAAATTGACAATGAAATCTAGTTTATATGTTTTGATAGGATAATAGTGACTGTTTTACGGAAATAGTGAATTTCATTGAACTTGAGGTACATGTTCCTGAAATGGAATATAGAGATAGGTTTTTCCCTACATCCATGATTTTCATTATTAACCATCCATTTTGTCATCAGATGCCTTCAATTTGATCTTGTCATGTTGTGACATTAGCCACTCTATTTTTTCACATCGTAACTTGTTCGATAGTTCCTACCCTCCATGGGTGCCCTAGTTAGCACCCAAATTTCCACCTGGTGCCCATGATGTGATTTCCCATAGGCCTGGGAACCCTCCTATTGTGTTGCAATGACTTGATGTTGCGACTCATTTTTCTCTCTTCATCATATTCTATCTATATCCAAAAGTGGTCTTGATTTGTTAAGTTTCTTAATGGTCACCTATGTATTTGTTTATTTCTTCATTCACCCCACTGATGTGCTATTGTTTTCCCAGATCATGATTACCACTATTGCAATAGCCTTTGACCATCCACCTCTTGAATTATTTGGCCTTTGTTTTGCATCCACCATCCCATTCTCTTGGAACGTAGAAACATGGTTTTAAGCCACTCATTCTCTCTAGACGAGTATACTTTTATCTTTGTTTTGGACCTGTTAAAAGACACAAAAAATACACTCTAACAAGTATACTTTTAAATATTTTTTGGGCTGATTAAAACTGAAAGAAAAAGACACTATAGAGCCTACTTTTATATCTCTTTCATTCTCATTAAACCATGAAGGAGACACTAAAAACCAAAAAAAGAGAGTGAGGGTTTTTCACCATTGATCTATTTCCAAAATGGCAGCGTTAGCCAAGTCAACCTTGAACGTGGCACCTATTTGAGTCATCATCTTAAAGTTGGGTTTTATCTTGCCTAGGAGCTATCCCAGTCATATGAGTCACAGATACTCCTCTGGCTAGTTACTCTTTCAGTCATCATGGAGAGTGCTTCACCGCCTCTTGCTTTGTTGCATATATTTTTCTACCTCTTGAGTCTTGCTGTGAAGTCACCATTTTGTCGTGCTATATGTTCAAGGGAAGTTTAATCCTAAGTTGACCATTTGTTGTGTTGTTGAATTTTTGAGTTGACCATCCCTGTGTCAACTATACTTGGTGATTCTATTTCATCACATCATCTCTCGGTGTATGTTTCATGTCGATTGATGGGGGAACACATGAATACCCTACTTCAATAGATCTCTTCCTATCGACTTTAGCACATTTTCTAAGAGAGGGATATAGAAACCAACTAGTACCTTGGAACTTGTAGTCCTTAGTGACAGGATTTCTCACAATCAACATTGGGTTTTCATCATTGACTCCTGATAAATTGATTCTATGAGTGTTTGACATCAGATCCTCTATTCACACTCTCTATATTGTACTAGGAACCTTGGGGTCCATTTTCGTCAATGGTGGGTCCTATCATATATGTTAATGGTACAAATAAATGATCAATAATAAGATGATTTATACCATGCTTGAAAGTGTCTCATCTATTTGCATTTTGTAGAATTGTACCATCAGATTTTGGGACGAAGACCTTGGGTTTGGGGCCACATACTTCAATCACCACACCCCTCCCGAGTTACAATGGAGTATATCCCTTGTATATGAATACTTTGAAGACTTTGGTGGAACTCTCCTTAGTGCTTGTTGTCTTCCTTATATATATGTTGTGACATAGATCCAAATTTTATTTTCTCATGGCTATTCTCTTATTAATGACATGGATCCACCATGTATTCTTCATAACCATGGTATTGAATTCATGTCATGGATCCACAATGTATTTTTTTGGTGACCATACTTTATGTTGAGGGGTCTAAATTCCCTTTGGATCAACAATATGAATCACACCTAAAGATAAGGACCAGTTAGACTCGTCTTCGTTTGGAATGCTGTGATTTTTTGGATTAATGTCCGGACAACCTTTTCGATGGGATTTAAAAATTGTTTGGTTCCTCTCTTTTATTGCTTTATTATTTTATGTTTAATTTCTATCTATTGCATAAAATAAATAAGTGAAATAATTTGAGGAAGATTGTGCTAAGGATAAACTATGGAAACAATCAATGAAAGTAATCAACAACTTTGAGATCTTTAAGAAATAATTCTACTGAGAAACATTACTACATAATTAACTTAGGAAAACATAGAATGCCGAAAGATGAAACCCTTTGTTCCTGAGAGATAACTCTTTGAAACCGTGGTTGTAAATAATCTAGCAACTGTAATTTGTTCTTCTAATAAATAATTCTACAGAAATATATAGTTCCTAAGATACTCCCAAGAAAACACACATTAATTTTCCATAACAAAACCAAGATTACAAAAAATAAACTGAGAAACTAATTGATAAAGAAATATTGAAGATAACACCTAATTATTTATACAATCACACAAGATAACTTAGCATAATTAAAATATTTACTATATGTCTTGGACATTAATTCAAAAGGAAAAGTAATCCACAGAACATGAAATAATACATAGAAATTCAAAAAACAAAAATGTCTTGACTCCAAAAAGTTTTTGAATTGAGCCTTGAAATAGTCCTCCGCTTACAATCCTCTTGAAATCCCTCCAGAGATAAAAAAATATATTGGAAATAGTTCCAAAGATCAAAGACCCTTTACTAAGAGGTCGTTCTCTTTATTTACAAGATAAAAACTAATTTAATTTTGGAATAAAAATAAAATTGAATTTATTAAAAGTCATGCAATCTCATCATGTAATTTATATCTTTAGAGAGAAAAAGTATTAATAAATTGTCCATGCATAAATCCATGCATTTAGCCACATATCCAATTAACTACAAACTTCAATTCATGCATGCTAGACCTCGTAAATATTTCCTTAATTAAATAACTCAACCTGTTGTTCTTTCTTTAGCAAACTTGTGCATGCATCTTTAATTTTATTTTTTATTCTAGATACAGTAAAATCCAGTTGAGTTGTTCTTCAATATTCAGTAACCATTCACTTATAAAATTATAATCTCCATGCACCCAATCAAGAATTCTTCCAACTCTATTCTCATGCTTGTGTTTTTCAACTACCAAAAATCTACTAGTTTGCAGCATGCAACATCGAAATTATTCTCGTCATGATAAATAATTCCCCTTGCATGTACCTGAATCATAAAAAATGTATATTAGGAATAAGAATATGCCTTTGTAACAAATTTATCAAATAAAACAATTTATTGATCTTAAAATGAATTATTCACGTCACTTCCCTGATCCCAATTTCCTTTATTTTGTAATCCTGAATAAAAACATATAAATAAAAAGAGTTATCTCCAAGTCTTTGTTCCCAAAAGATAACTCTTTGAAATAGTTATCAATATGTATTTCCATGATAACCCTTTGTTACAAAGAGATAACTCTTTGAAATGGTGGTTGGAAATCAATAAAAAACACATAAATAAAATTTGTATCTCTTGATGATACCTTTCCATTGATATGTTTAATTCTCAAAATGGGATCATAATCAAAAGTTATCATGAAAATACCATAAAAGTTTTACATGTTGTAACTTTATTTCAAAAATCGTAAACCAACAATGCTGAATAATAAAAACATTATAACTACAAATTTGTATAGCTCGATGATACCTTTAAAATTATATAAGACATGCCTTAAATGGAGTTTAGGAATCAAAATTTATCGAAAAAATATGAAACTAGGTCTACTCTCATCGACGATTTTAAGAACGTTTTCCGTGCTTGGGAAAAACATGGAATATTTTTAGCACAAATCATGTGGGAGGACCAACAGTCAGGATTTGTTCTTTCTTGTGATTGAATGGCTCAGATTTATTCTATGAATAAGGGTTCATAGACATCGAAAATTAATCATGACATATTAAGAGTTGAAGTGATATGGACGAGTGTCGATAGTTGATCGAAGATCAACGTAATGTGTGCACACAACAATTATAATACTTTAACCATCCTACCGATGCCTGATGAGTTCGTCAACATTAGTGGAACTCTGTATTTCCCAACCTAAAATACTTAATCAAAAACTCTTAACATCGATTATCGATGGAACATATAGACCATGATGATGTGTCACGTGACATGATAGCTGATGTGGCAAGATGAAGTACAAAATATGACATTGATGAATGATAGGAGGAACCATTCATGACATGGAATTATGATATGCCATCGTATGGTTGATGACTTGAACATGATGACGTGGACCCATATGATGATGTGGAAATGTGATGTGTAAAAAAGAGTGTAGATGGTGATGTGTAAATTATATGGTTGGAAACATGGAAGGCCAATGTGGCAAGTTATGTGGACCCTGTACGACCATTGAAACAAACTCAACTTACATGAAAATTTTCAATGGTCAAGATTTTTCTTCATTCATGATTGGATGGATAAGATTTATTTCTTGGTTCTCGTAGTTCATTGACATTGGGAGAACTCTAATTGTTTTTTCCTCAACTCACATGGATTTTCACCAACACCAATGGTCCATCAATGATCGATGAAATCCATCAATTGTTAGAACTCTAGTGCATTCCACTGATGACTGATGGCTTATCATTGATCGATGAAATTTGTTTCACTTCTAAATGTGCATGAATTTCCCCTGATATTGATCATTGAAACTTCTTCTAGACTCTCATCAACATCTGGAGTTGGGTTGTGTTAACTCATTATTTTTTCCCCAACCCTCGATGAGTTCATCGATACTTTTTGGAGAAGGTTGTGGTTTCTCTCTTTTTCCAATTCTTTCTTTTGCTTTTCTTTCTTGATGCAAAACATGAGATGTTTTTTTGGATTTTATTGATATTTTAAATGAAAAGAAAACATAGGGAAAAAATGCATAAACTTAACAAAGGACAAATATGAAACCTATGTAAAGCCAAAAGATAAAGGTATAGAATAGTTAAAAGAAAAGTTGTACCCAAAAATTGAAAATTTTAAGGTTGTGTTGAGAACTCAACAAATGACAATTCACTAGATGAAACTAACATCTCTGCTTATACCTTCAATCACAACCAAACAATTTCAAGTAACATAGACATAGAATAAAAAGAGAAAACAAAAACCACTCACAGATACCTCTATATTTAAATTAGAAATCATTATTTACCTTATCATGGGGTTTTGATTTTTAATCAATGAAACAATATAAGTCATTTTTATCATTGACCTACACTTTCAATATTGAACCAAATTAGATTTGAATGTTGGATCATGTTGTCATTGATGCCAATGGTTTGATTATTTTGGAGATTGTTGGATCATGTGTCATTGATGCAAATGGTTTGATTGATTGATGTCAAGTAATTGATTGATTGATNAGAAGGCTTGCTAGGACTTTATATATCATTACAAAATGGTCCATTGGGAAAAGTAAAAAAAATCTCATTAAATGAGTCTCTATTATTAGTATAGTAGATCTAACTACCTAGCTAACTAAGTAGTGGAAAATAAAACCCGATACAATAATGGAAAGATATCATTACACAAGTCTCTATTATTATAATAATAGATCTAACTACCCATCTAACTAAGTAGTGGAAAATAAAACCCAATACATTAATGGAGAGGTGGGACTCTCTTTGACCCATATGGGAAACTTGTTAGCCCAATTAATTAATGAGGAGGTGGTCATCTCCTTAATCCACTTGGGAAATCTATTAGCTTTATAGATTTATGACTTTTGCATATGAAATTAGACCATATACCCCCTAAAATTCGGATCAACAGTACCCCCTCACACCAATTGAATATGGTGGGTTCCAAACACATTAATGCTACCTGCATGTTGGCCTTCATTTCCATATGTGGTTTTCTTGACCTTGCTTCTTGGGTTATATTGAAGAGGATTGTCTTGAGCAGGAAATCAAATATATCCTGAATCGAGATATTTTCACTCATCCTTTGAGACTCGTATTAACAATATTTCTCTATATATTCCATGGTGGACTACTCATCTCCATCGGGTGCATTGTCTACCCTCCATGACACCCCCTTCCATGAAAATATGATATATAAGTAAATGTATTCCATCTTTAGGTATACAAAATCATTCTCTATGATGAAGCATTCTTATTATGGGTTCCAGTACTATACCAACATGTCTAGAAAGTACTCATGCAAACCCAACAATGGAAAATGAAAAAAATTCAACAATCCTCAATCATGAAGTGTTGCCAATGTGGGGGAATCTTCTTGGGAAACAAAATCATCTACCTCATGGGTCATTTCCTTCCATTCAATCATTGTTTTTTTTGTCCCCTACACACTAGACAAAAACCCCTTCATCCAACTTCATACCCTCACGACCAAGGCCCACTAGTCCTCATGATTTGCATAGGGGGTCATGTGATGCCATAGTGGCATCATGTGACATGTCACTAGATTCCATAGTGGCATCATGCAACATGTCGTTGGATTCCATAGTGATGTCAAGCGATAGGCCACATGATGCACTGCATGTGTCTGGAGACACCCAAGGCATCCGAGGATTTCAAGTTGTTTTTCAAAACATTGCTTCAACAAAATGGAAAAATACATCCATGAAATTGATAATAAGGGTGTTAGGAGTCGCTTGGAACAAACAAATCATAATTTGATTCAGTAAATCTCCCACAATGATCTACTGAAGCCTTCACTTGGAAGAGGGTTTTCTTCACAAAATATCCACTCACCTCTCTTTGAAAATGATAAATTAATGATCTTTTTACCATGGTAGGATTCATTTTATAACAATTTGGGTGATAAAAAATCCTTTTTCACATAGATACCAAGTAAGTGGGTTCCATTTATTTTTATTTTAATGAGCTTATTGTATCTTTTTATTCCATTTTCTTAATTAAAATTGACAATGAAATCTAGTTTATATGTTTTGATAGGATAATAGTGACTGTTTTACGGAAATAGTGAATTTCATTGAACTTGAGGTACATGTTCCTGAAATGGAATATAGAGATAGGTTTTTCCCTACATCCATGATTTTCATTATTAACCATCCATTTTGTCATCAGATGCCTTCAATTTGATCTTGTCATGTTGTGACATTAGCCACTCTATTTTTTCACATCGTAACTTGTTCGATAGTTCCTACCCTCCATGGGTGCCCTAGTTAGCACCCAAATTTCCACCTGGTGCCCATGATGTGATTTCCCATAGGCCTGGGAACCCTCCTATTGTGTTGCAATGACTTGATGTTGCGACTCATTTTTCTCTCTTCATCATATTCTATCTATATCCAAAAGTGGTCTTGATTTGTTAAGTTTCTTAATGGTCACCTATGTATTTGTTTATTTCTTCATTCACCCCACTGATGTGCTATTGTTTTCCCAGATCATGATTACCACTATTGCAATAGCCTTTGACCATCCACCTCTTGAATTATTTGGCCTTTGTTTTGCATCCACCATCCCATTCTCTTGGAACGTAGAAACATGGTTTTAAGCCACTCATTCTCTCTAGACGAGTATACTTTTATCTTTGTTTTGGACCTGTTAAAAGACACAAAAAATACACTCTAACAAGTATACTTTTAAATATTTTTTGGGCTGATTAAAACTGAAAGAAAAAGACACTATAGAGCCTACTTTTATATCTCTTTCATTCTCATTAAACCATGAAGGAGACACTAAAAACCAAAAAAAGAGAGTGAGGGTTTTTCACCATTGATCTATTTCCAAAATGGCAGCGTTAGCCAAGTCAACCTTGAACGTGGCACCTATTTGAGTCATCATCTTAAAGTTGGGTTTTATCTTGCCTAGGAGCTATCCCAGTCATATGAGTCACAGATACTCCTCTGGCTAGTTACTCTTTCAGTCATCATGGAGAGTGCTTCACCGCCTCTTGCTTTGTTGCATATATTTTTCTACCTCTTGAGTCTTGCTGTGAAGTCACCATTTTGTCGTGCTATATGTTCAAGGGAAGTTTAATCCTAAGTTGACCATTTGTTGTGTTGTTGAATTTTTGAGTTGACCATCCCTGTGTCAACTATACTTGGTGATTCTATTTCATCACATCATCTCTCGGTGTATGTTTCATGTCGATTGATGGGGGAACACATGAATACCCTACTTCAATAGATCT
Source organism: Picea glauca (assembly GCA_000966675.3). Lineage (NCBI taxonomy): Eukaryota > Viridiplantae > Streptophyta > Pinopsida > Pinales > Pinaceae > Picea > Picea glauca. Next base: position 8,058 of record JZKD02S0298377.1, on the reverse strand, counting down.
CTTCCTATCGACTTTAGCACATTTTCTAAGAGAGGGATATAGAAACCAACTAGTACCTTGGAACTTGTAGTCCTTAGTGACAGGATTTCTCACAATCAACATTGGGTTTTCATCATTGACTCCTGATAAATTGATTCTATGAGTGTTTGACATCAGATCCTCTATTCACACTCTCTATATTGTACTAGGAACCTTGGGGTCCATTTTCGTCAATGGTGGGTCCTATCATATATGTTAATGGTACAAATAAATGATCAATAATAAGATGATTTATACCATGCTTGAAAGTGTCTCATCTATTTGCATTTTGTAGAATTGTACCATCAGATTTTGGGACGAAGACCTTGGGTTTGGGGCCACATACTTCAATCACCACACCCCTCCCGAGTTACAATGGAGTATATCCCTTGTATATGAATACTTTGAAGACTTTGGTGGAACTCTCCTTAGTGCTTGTTGTCTTCCTTATATATATGTTGTGACATAGATCCAAATTTTATTTTCTCATGGCTATTCTCTTATTAATGACATGGATCCACCATGTATTCTTCATAACCATGGTATTGAATTCATGTCATGGATCCACAATGTATTTTTTTGGTGACCATACTTTATGTTGAGGGGTCTAAATTCCCTTTGGATCAACAATATGAATCACACCTAAAGATAAGGACCAGTTAGACTCGTCTTCGTTTGGAATGCTGTGATTTTTTGGATTAATGTCCGGACAACCTTTTCGATGGGATTTAAAAATTGTTTGGTTCCTCTCTTTTATTGCTTTATTATTTTATGTTTAATTTCTATCTATTGCATAAAATAAATAAGTGAAATAATTTGAGGAAGATTGTGCTAAGGATAAACTATGGAAACAATCAATGAAAGTAATCAACAACTTTGAGATCTTTAAGAAATAATTCTACTGAGAAACATTACTACATAATTAACTTAGGAAAACATAGAATGCCGAAAGATGAAACCCTTTGTTCCTGAGAGATAACTCTTTGAAACCGTGGTTGTAAATAATCTAGCAACTGTAATTTGTTCTTCTAATAAATAATTCTACAGAAATATATAGTTCCTAAGATACTCCCAAGAAAACACACATTAATTTTCCATAACAAAACCAAGATTACAAAAAATAAACTGAGAAACTAATTGATAAAGAAATATTGAAGATAACACCTAATTATTTATACAATCACACAAGATAACTTAGCATAATTAAAATATTTACTATATGTCTTGGACATTAATTCAAAAGGAAAAGTAATCCACAGAACATGAAATAATACATAGAAATTCAAAAAACAAAAATGTCTTGACTCCAAAAAGTTTTTGAATTGAGCCTTGAAATAGTCCTCCGCTTACAATCCTCTTGAAATCCCTCCAGAGATAAAAAAATATATTGGAAATAGTTCCAAAGATCAAAGACCCTTTACTAAGAGGTCGTTCTCTTTATTTACAAGATAAAAACTAATTTAATTTTGGAATAAAAATAAAATTGAATTTATTAAAAGTCATGCAATCTCATCATGTAATTTATATCTTTAGAGAGAAAAAGTATTAATAAATTGTCCATGCATAAATCCATGCATTTAGCCACATATCCAATTAACTACAAACTTCAATTCATGCATGCTAGACCTCGTAAATATTTCCTTAATTAAATAACTCAACCTGTTGTTCTTTCTTTAGCAAACTTGTGCATGCATCTTTAATTTTATTTTTTATTCTAGATACAGTAAAATCCAGTTGAGTTGTTCTTCAATATTCAGTAACCATTCACTTATAAAATTATAATCTCCATGCACCCAATCAAGAATTCTTCCAACTCTATTCTCATGCTTGTGTTTTTCAACTACCAAAAATCTACTAGTTTGCAGCATGCAACATCGAAATTATTCTCGTCATGATAAATAATTCCCCTTGCATGTACCTGAATCATAAAAAATGTATATTAGGAATAAGAATATGCCTTTGTAACAAATTTATCAAATAAAACAATTTATTGATCTTAAAATGAATTATTCACGTCACTTCCCTGATCCCAATTTCCTTTATTTTGTAATCCTGAATAAAAACATATAAATAAAAAGAGTTATCTCCAAGTCTTTGTTCCCAAAAGATAACTCTTTGAAATAGTTATCAATATGTATTTCCATGATAACCCTTTGTTACAAAGAGATAACTCTTTGAAATGGTGGTTGGAAATCAATAAAAAACACATAAATAAAATTTGTATCTCTTGATGATACCTTTCCATTGATATGTTTAATTCTCAAAATGGGATCATAATCAAAAGTTATCATGAAAATACCATAAAAGTTTTACATGTTGTAACTTTATTTCAAAAATCGTAAACCAACAATGCTGAATAATAAAAACATTATAACTACAAATTTGTATAGCTCGATGATACCTTTAAAATTATATAAGACATGCCTTAAATGGAGTTTAGGAATCAAAATTTATCGAAAAAATATGAAACTAGGTCTACTCTCATCGACGATTTTAAGAACGTTTTCCGTGCTTGGGAAAAACATGGAATATTTTTAGCACAAATCATGTGGGAGGACCAACAGTCAGGATTTGTTCTTTCTTGTGATTGAATGGCTCAGATTTATTCTATGAATAAGGGTTCATAGACATCGAAAATTAATCATGACATATTAAGAGTTGAAGTGATATGGACGAGTGTCGATAGTTGATCGAAGATCAACGTAATGTGTGCACACAACAATTATAATACTTTAACCATCCTACCGATGCCTGATGAGTTCGTCAACATTAGTGGAACTCTGTATTTCCCAACCTAAAATACTTAATCAAAAACTCTTAACATCGATTATCGATGGAACATATAGACCATGATGATGTGTCACGTGACATGATAGCTGATGTGGCAAGATGAAGTACAAAATATGACATTGATGAATGATAGGAGGAACCATTCATGACATGGAATTATGATATGCCATCGTATGGTTGATGACTTGAACATGATGACGTGGACCCATATGATGATGTGGAAATGTGATGTGTAAAAAAGAGTGTAGATGGTGATGTGTAAATTATATGGTTGGAAACATGGAAGGCCAATGTGGCAAGTTATGTGGACCCTGTACGACCATTGAAACAAACTCAACTTACATGAAAATTTTCAATGGTCAAGATTTTTCTTCATTCATGATTGGATGGATAAGATTTATTTCTTGGTTCTCGTAGTTCATTGACATTGGGAGAACTCTAATTGTTTTTTCCTCAACTCACATGGATTTTCACCAACACCAATGGTCCATCAATGATCGATGAAATCCATCAATTGTTAGAACTCTAGTGCATTCCACTGATGACTGATGGCTTATCATTGATCGATGAAATTTGTTTCACTTCTAAATGTGCATGAATTTCCCCTGATATTGATCATTGAAACTTCTTCTAGACTCTCATCAACATCTGGAGTTGGGTTGTGTTAACTCATTATTTTTTCCCCAACCCTCGATGAGTTCATCGATACTTTTTGGAGAAGGTTGTGGTTTCTCTCTTTTTCCAATTCTTTCTTTTGCTTTTCTTTCTTGATGCAAAACATGAGATGTTTTTTTGGATTTTATTGATATTCTAAATGAAAAGAAAACATAGGGAAAAAATTCATAAACTTAACAAAGGACAAATATGCAACCTATGTAAAGCCAAAAGATAAAGGTATAGAATAGTTAAAAGAAAAGTTGTACCCAAAAATTGAAAATTTTAAGGCTGTGTTGAGAACTCAACAAATGACAATTCACTAGACGAAACTAACATCTCTGCTTATACCTTCAATCACAACCAAACAATTTCAAGTAACATAGACATAGAATAAAAAGAGAAAACAAAAACCACTCACAGATCCCTCTATATTTAAATTAGAAATCATTATTTACCTTATCATGGGGTTTTGATTTTTAATCAATGAAACAATATAAGTCCTTTTTATCATTGACCTACACTTTCAATATTGAACCAAATTAGATTTGACTGTTGGATCATGTTGTCATTGATGCCAATGGTTTGATTATTTTGGAGATTGTTGGATCATGTGTCATTGATGCAAATGGTTTGATTGATTGATGTCAAGTAATTGATTGATTGATNTGATAAGGTGCACAAATGGATGAACTCCAAAGTGGTCCCCTTATGGTGAAAGCCCTCACAGGAAGATGCTTTGTGGTTGAGAGGACCCATTCTTGTATGTGGAATAATGAAATGAGGATAAATGAAGTTTTTGGTGAAAATATCCTATATGGATAGTTCTTGTCATGCCATTTCCAGTTGTTATCACTCCAGGAAACTCTCCTAGGTTGTATCTCAGAGATTCCTGGTAACTTAACTGTTTTTGTAATTATTTACTCAACAATGGGTGTGGGGTTGGATCAAGATGAATATCTAAATCACTGGATTGTATCTTCAAGATAGTCTAATTATATTCAAACAGTACAAGGCCTTCAAGAGATATTATTAGATAGTTTTTTAAATCAAATGGATAAGAAACCAATCAATTAACCAAAACATACATAAACAATATATATGATGGGTCAACAAACTAGCAGTGGATGCTTATGATTCTTGTTTAATAAGCAAAGGTAAGATGACAATTACCATAGGACATTTAAACAGAGACAAGTGTTTGTCTCACAATAACAGTAGAGTCTATAAATCAAAGGCGAACCATTCATTCCTCTAATATTTTGGCTTTATAGTCTTTACAAATAGTTTCCAGATCCTAGGATACTGGATCGAATTTTGCCAAAAATAGAAAGTCAATAACTGGCCCAAGAAAATAGACAAAGATCCTATAAAATAGGTCAATTCCTATTCTTGGGTGATCTTCATGTCCTTCAGATTCTTCGATAGGTGTAGTAAGCCTCGAATTCTCTCATATCTCATGAAAATCCATCAGCCTCTTACTACACCTGTCGAAAATGACAATTGTTGACAATAAAATAGTTTTTTCCCTAAAAATAACTAACCAATTTGACCTTTCCGCCTTGTAGAGAATATCCAAAATCAAAACATAATCTTGATAAGGATGTCTTTAATTATTATCTAATGATTGGAACTATTCCTGAGGATTTTGGACAAGGAAAACCTAGATCTCTGAAAAAATACTAACTTTCTTCCCTGTCAGTGCTTTCGATAGTTAGAATAGACAAAATCTGGACCAATTAGCTACCGAAATCTCTTCTTTTGGTGGCTAATGAACAATCGAAATGTTCTCCTAAGCCATCAAAAGTTATGTCTTAATGAAAATTATCAAAAATTCAAAATACCTTTTGTCTTAGCTCCAAAACGCCTTAGGGTTGATCTTGTGAGGCTTTTGCACCTTGCTCAACTTCTAGAATTACTGTAGGATTGTTGGTTGCCTCTGGTTCATTACAATGAATTGCTACCTCTGCTAGGGTTTCAAGAGTAGCATGTGTTTGAGACTGGTGTTTTGAAGACATAGCTTGTGACCTTAAAGCCTTGACCTTTTTCTTCAAGTCCCTAGCTACTCTCCATAAGTTGTTGTAATCTTTTACAATCTTCTCCTTCTTTTTCTTTTCCTTTATGCTTTCATGTGCTAATATTTCTAAGGATGAGCTAATTTCTGAAAAATTATTCGATGAGGTTTCATATCTGGTTTTAATTACCCTTTCTATCACTTCTTGTTGAGCTTTCCTCTTTTTATGTTCCTTGATTTCCTTTGATTTACTCTGCTTCACTTTTTTGCTAGATGAGGCATCTGCAACTTGTAGTTCCTGTTCTTCTTTGGGTGTAGGTGATGGAAGATATTCATACCTTATTGTGAATACATTTACATATACTGCATCTTCATGTCCCATGGTAATTGAATCTTCATACCCTATTTCATTTTGGTGCTCCTCATCCTCCGAGTCTGTGTAGGGAAGATTAAGAATTCTCTTGTTCATTGGGGGTTCTTCGGCCTTCTCTGTCTCACTGCTGAAGTTTAGTTTCTTCTTAGTTTTATTAGGATTAGAATAAGGAGAAGTATGATTAAATTGAACTGAAGAGATAGATCTACTCCTCCTCTTTCCACTTCTAGGAGTAGAAGACTTCTTGGAAGAAGGACTCTTCTTACCCTCTGACTGTACATTAGTCTGGAAATCATTCCAGAACAAGAAGTAATTCCATTATTTTCTTCTTCTTTGCAACAACTCATAAACCAAGAGTTTAATCAAACCATGGTGGGATAACCTTCCTGCAACCTTATTGGGCTTAGCCTTGACCTGATGAGCCATCTTAGATAAGCTTCTGTGGAGATAATAAGGCAGATTAAGTGGGTTTCTACCAATGAAATGGTTCATGAGTTTGAAATGGTAAATCATCACCCTATTATATCTACCTTCACAAGTTATATAAACAAGAATGGATTTTAATAACTGTTTCTATTTCTCTCCAAGGAAAGAAATAGGAATGTCTTTCTTCCATACCAAACACTTGTGTTCTGGTTTCAAGTAGGACATAAATTCAACATTATTTGTAACAGTGGTTTTGAACCAATTTTCTCCAGTCTTGGGAAGCTNTTATGAGTTGTGGTCTTCCAGTAATGATCGCCTCCACAAATACTTGAATGGAACTGATGTGTGAGTTCAGTTGACTCATCTTTGTCCAAACATCTCAACAGTAAACCAGAAGGATGTTTCCAATACGAAAGATTATCATTAACGCAGAATTTAATTTCTCTGAGACTAAGAGATCGGGCTTGAGTCAAGCTAAGTCCAAGAGAAACCGCCAACTTATAAAAAAAATCAACAATACCTGAATACCACTCACATGAAGACAAATTCTCATCCACCTTCTGGTTGTCATGCTTCTCTTCTACTGTTATCTCTATCTGCAAACTTGTTGAACTTACCCCAATGATATTTATGCCTAAAAGATCAAAATTCTCTTTTGTCATGAACTTGGCAAGGTCTTGGCCTTTTACCATCTTGGTGGGCTTCACTTCTATGTCAAACTCAATCATCTTTGCGATCCATTTGTCTCTCTTTCCATCAATATCAGGCTGGGTCAAGACATCCTTCACAGAGGCTGAAGGAACATAAAAAACAACCTTTGCATGGAGGATATAAATTGTTAAAGATTTTGATGAATTAATGAGAGAATAGGCTTGTTTTTCTATAGGATCATACCTTATTTCAACATCCCTGAGTGATTTGCTGAAGAAATCCACCGGGTGATCAAGACTTTCATCATCTTTCTGTAACAAGACTATTGCCACTGTGTCATAGGAAGCAAAAGAGAAAATATAGAAGTTCTTGGTGTAATCTGGACTGATTAGAGTAGGAGATTCCATGATAGCCTGCTTGATAACTTGGAATGAACATCTTGCACTATCTGTCCATTTGATCTCAGATCCCTTTTTCAACATATAGGTTATATGTTTCACTAACTCGGCAAAATTAGGAATAAACGTCCTAACAAAATTTATCTTATAGAGTAGGGATTGGATATCCTTATTTAACCTTGGTATGAACAACTTTTGAATTTCTTCAACTCGATCTAGATCAATTTTCACTTCCTCTGCTGAAACAATGTGGCCCAGGAGCTTACCCTTCTTGAGAGAAAATTTAGACTTTTTTGGGTTTAGCGAAATCCAAAACTGTCTACATTTCAAAAACACTCTTTTCAAATGATTCAAATTCTCTTCATGGCTGCTGGAATAAACTGTGATATCATCAATATGTATGAGGACAAAATTTTCCTTCTCTCCCACAAAGGCTATGTCCATGGCCCTCTGAAAGGTGGCCCCGACATTCATTAGCCTGAATGGCATTTTCGCATACATGAAGGTACCCCAAGGAGTAGTAAAGGAATTTTTTTCTTGGTCATCAGGGTGTATAGAAACCTCGTTATATCCTAAGAAGCCATCTAGGAAAGACATGAAATTGGCTCCTGAAACTCTCTGCAACAAATGATCCATCATGGGTAGGGGATAGTTATCTTTCTTGGACCATTTATTTAGGTTTCTAAAATAAATGCATAACCTGATCTTGCCATTTTTCTTCCTCACTATCACTA
>JZKD02S0298366.1:0-19985 GCA_000966675.3 Picea glauca | reverse complement strand
TCAACAAAAGGGTTTATACTTCATAGGGTAGATTCACCCATCTTCTAGTGCTCAACATAAATGGATATTTACCGCAACAAATTATTTTACCAAATGGGTGGAAGCAATTCCAATCAGGTTTGCTATTGATTCTATGGTGATTGATTTCTTAGAAAATAACATTTTGGCTAGATTTGGGTGCCCTAGAAAAATCATTATTGATAATGCTCAAGTTTTTAGATCCATGGCAACGATTAATTTCTGTCAGAAATATAATATTGTCCTTGTTCATTCAACTCCATATTATCCACAAGGCAATGGATTAGCTGAATCTTCTAATAAAAGTCCTTTGGGAATTGTCACGAAAATTTTAACAGATAATAAAAAAGCTTGGCATTCTCATTTGAAGTATGCTCTCCAGGAAAATAGAATTATCACAAAGAGATCTATAGTTATGCCTCCTTACCAATTGGTCTATTGCATTGATTCAATACTCCCTATTAATTTGGCTTTGTCTGTTATGAAATTGTTTCGAGATATAAGAGAGGAACATAATCATTTAACAAGGAGGATCAATCATATTATTGAAGTACATGAAAGCAGAGAGTAGGTCAATGACAAACTTCAAGAATATCAAGATCATATGCATAAATGTTTTGACAGAAGTGCAAAAGAAAGAAGCTTTGAACTTGGTGATTTAGTGCTCAGATGGGATGGGAGAAGAGATGAACCGGGAAAACATGGAAATTTTGATCATAAGTAGTTTGGACCATATCATATTGCAACAGTTGTGGGAAGGAACTCATTTTCTCTTCAAAATATCGGAGGAGAAGTATTAGAAATTCCCGTTAATGGGAATTTTCTTAAACATTTCCTTTCTTAGAAATGATTATATTCATTTCATTCATTGTAAATATCGGTGTGGTGTGGATTTACATTGGCATTCACTTTTTTTTAGATTGAATAACTCTTTTTAATGAGAAACAATTTGATTAAAGTTTTTGAGTGATTTTAGAAAATAATAAATTTCTTCAAACTGATGATTTGTTATAGTTAAAGAAGTTAGGTTTAGTTTGGATTTTTTTTTCTAGTTAATTTCAATGAAATCAATGACAATGATGTTACTAAATAATACAATTTGAACTGAATAAATAAGATTAAGTCTTTCTTTCTTATTTAATTACATGAATCTTTATAGAAATAATAAACTTGTTAATAGAAGAAAATTAGGCATACTACTCTGACAAGGTCGGTGAAAATTTTATTTATTTCTTTATTTCAGTTGAAAAAGTATGTTTAGAATAATCCTTGTAAATTTAACCTTGATATTAGATTATAGTTGATTATTTGTCTCAAGGTTAACCTTTAATCATAGGAAAATTACAAACATGTAATTTGCTCATAGGAGAAGGTATATTTAGAAATGAAAGAAAATTAATCACATGGCATCCTTTAAGATGTAGATAGATCTACTATATTTTATATCGAAAACATATATCATCCCATGTGTTTTCTAACACACAAATTGCCCCCACTTTAAATTATTAAAGTAAAAAAATAAATGACAGATGGTGAAAGGAAATTCAAACATATTGATTGCCCCCATCTTGTCCAAAGGAAATGATGAAAGGAAATTCATTAAATGATTGCCCTCATCTCAAATAAATAAATCATTCTAATGAAGTGGTGAAAGGAAATTCAGTTTGGGGTATGCAGATAGCTTCAATGGGGCTATGGACGCCTGACTGACAGTGAAGCAATATATGTGATGTCTGTTAAGACTGTTTACTCATTAATACTCTGTTATTAGTCATTTTCCAGTGATTTTTATATCCTAATCTGACTGGGTCTAAAAGAAAAAATATATAATCTAAATATTGTTTATAACCTTGAGTTAATAAAAAGTTAGTTAAAGGTATGATATTTTTGCTAAATTTAAATTGATTATTTTAGACAATTCTTGAGTAGATTTTAATAAGGAAATTCTCTATTAACCTTATTTGAGATTTATTATAAAGCATGTTTTAAATATCTATATATTGATAGTTTTACTACTTCTATATAGTGTTAAATTTCATAAGAAGAAAAGTATTTGGTCACTTTGATTTTTAGAAATAATAACTCCATTTCCCAATAAAGAAGACACAAGGTCTAATGTTCTTAGTGCCTCACATGGAGCCACTATTCCCAAATGGAACCAAATGTTGTAAAATAGGTTAAATTCTAGAAAGAATTCAAAATTTTTAGTTTTTTTTTGGTCTTATACTAGATATATTCAATTTTTCCTTAGTTTAGATTTTAATATAATTTAGTTGTTGTATAAAGATAAGATTAGGTTCTTGTTAATATATAAATTTTAAGTATCAAATTATAAATAGATTAGTGTTAATTTGATTTTTAAATTAGGTTTTATTTTATGTTTTATTTTATTTTATTTATAGTGCATTATATTAATTTTGTACATATGTTAGTTATTATATTATTGTAAATAAAGTTTTATATTTTAAATATTATATAGTTATATTGTTATATGGAATTAATTATATAGTTTTATCGTGTGTCATATAGTTTTAACTTTATAATAGTGGTTATTACTAAAGTTCGATTTGTTTGTAGGTCAGAACACTGATTGGGCATGATCGAGATTAAATCAACAAACAATAATCTATTTCACGCTTTAACTTGCATAAGCTATAATGGGAAGGTGCAAATGCGAAAACTTAATAAACCAAATTCGTGCATACCACATTTCAACATGAAGTTCTATCACATTTCTCCTTGGGGCCTTTTCAAATCCACTCAGCCAAATGCGAAAACAAATGAAATTCTGCCCCATATCAAAGTAAATAATAAAAGGAATGTTTTGTTTATTATTATTTTTACAACTTCGAAGGTCAAGTGCTCTTGACTGTATCTTTGTCAAAGATTTCAAACCTATTTCGTGCCATCCATCTTTCGAACCGGTGATTTCTTCGAATTCTTATCCTGTTTTTATCCAAATTTAGTATGGATTTTGAACAAACCAACCAGTTAAGCAAGAATAAAGGCCTAATTAACGTAGAATATAAATGATTGATCGATAGTTATAAATATACCTTTGATCCAAAGGTTTCCTTTGATCTTCTAGATCTTCACACGAATTCTTTACAGAAGTTTAGTAATTTTGTTGATCATTACCATGTCTGAGAGTCCAACCTGCCTAAATTTGTCATTCCCCAAGTTTGCAATTTCCCTGAATCTGTTTCCTTGTGTGATGCTTTCTGTTATCACATAAAGTTATCAAGGGCCATAGGTGCATATCGATATACCCATGTTTGTTGCCTTGCCTTGTCTCTCTATATTTCGCAGGCCAGGTCTTCAAGTAAAAAAGGTCGAGGAATTTTTTTATCTGGGTCGTAGATCTCATTAGGAGAGATCAACGGTGGAAAATAATCACGGGAATCAGGAGTCTGATATATTTTTAAAAGTGGTTCGTCAAAGGTCCGAACTCTTGAAATATGAAATCAACAGGGACCGTCTGATTTAGAGAGACACGTGGCGCAGGATCAACGATTTCGTAGTTTCACAGAGTGGAAAAGTCAAAGTCCAGAGTCGTGAGAAATCGCAAAGTGCAAACTCACGAGTTGATCTAAGCCATTGGATCGAGGAAAGTTGTGGATCGTTGATCCGAGGCGAGCACAAAATCAGAAATCGAGAGAAGGGAGGTGAGTAGTTTTTCAACTTCCTGAGACGCGAAGTCCCGATACCCGAAGATTAGATCTAGACCGTGGATCGTAGAAGGATGTGTGGCACAAGATTTGAGAGGTCGTGATTTCGTGAATCAAAGGTCTTAGCATGGAGAATGACACAAGTTCGCAAATGCGAAATCGCGAAGCACTTGGGAGCTAAGCACCAGGTTGTGGCCAGGGATCGCTTGATGAAGAGGCTGGTACCAAGAGCTCTAGGAGCATGAAGGAAAGAGCACAAAGGAAAGGGCGTCGATTTCACGGAGATTTGCAGAGCCTTGAGGCATCACGATTGACTTGAAGAAGACATGGGCACCGCCTAGAAACATTCATGGGTGTCAGGCCTCATCCTGATCCCAATGAAGGAAGTTATTGAAGATAGGGGCATCAGTTGGGACCTCGTCTCACCCCATAAATGGAAAGCGTTGTAGAGAGCAGCCATGAAGGAAAACTGTCCACTCGAAGCTTCTTCTTGGATGGATTTTTCTGTAAAATGAATAACTGCGCCTGTCTCGCATCTGACATGAGAATACTTGCACAGTCTGATAGAGCGGGCACCGACTGGAAACTTTGAATGAAGGGGCCTGATCACGCTCCTGATAGTTGCAACAATTTTAGTATATATATGATCAGGGGATCAAATTTTGCTCAAAAATTCAAATTGCTCAGAATCAATTCAAATCAAACGAGAACGTAGGCCTCATTGTTGCAAACCCAACACAACTCGTTTGGGTTCAAACGGATGTCGGGAGCGAGAGATATCACGTTCTGTTCAAAATGGAAAACAGGCAAAAAAAGGATGCTGACTGTACAGTCCGTATAGTCCATACGGACGATGACGTGGTAGGCCGTACGGATGACGTGGTAGATCGTATGCTGACGTGGAAGGCTATACGGATGACGTGGTAGACCTTATGCTGACATGGCAGACAGTTATTGGGCAGTTGGCATATGATGTGTTTGTTGGCAGTGAATGGGATGACGACACGTGGCCCAATCAAAGGTTGCCATGTGTCACTTGTTTGTTGGTTAAAACCTTTGCACTCAGCAGGAGTCGACCCCATGACCTCCGAGGCAGGGTAAAGCTTTGGGAAAGGCCACCCAACTGGCGCGCCCATGCATGTTCCTTGTTATATATATGCAAAGCATTGTATTTAAATTTGTTTAAATGTATGTGGGGGCGTGGACCGGGCCGGGGCTAAGCCCTGGCCCATGGTCATGTGTTGTATTGTATCCGACCAGAGCTACGACGGTTACCACTGTAACCATTTTATAACCATTTATATATGCGCGGTTTGTTATACCATGTGACCAATATATATATGCACGCGGTTTAACATTACGGTTATCAAACGGTTGTTAAAACTTAAGCCCTGTTGTGTTGGCGCAAGGTCATGTGACTGCCATGTGCCCACGGGCCTTGGTAGTTAGGGCCGACGTGTAACGGTTTGACAGTTTGGACCGGTTGTGCGGTTGCGCCCGGTGCCAAGTTTTTACTCTTTAAATTGCGCGTGGGCTAGGTTGAGCCGGAGGAGGTGTATTTTGTAGATGCAGAGACAACAGGCTTAAAGGGGAGACTTCCAGGAAGTCTAACTTCTTCATTTTTTGGCCAAACGAGGTGCCGAAAAAGCCCAAATAGGGGTATTTGAACGTTTTGAAGCCATTGGAGCAGTCTATTTGGCATTTTGAGCATTGTAAATCACATTTTTGAGCACTTTGAGCAAATAATACAAATGATCCATTGGAAGCTGGAACAGGAGATGTAGCCCAAGAGAGGGGTGAACTCCTTTATCATTTGTTGTGTTATGTGTTTTCTGTTCATTGATTATGTTGTTGTTTATATGCATATTGAATGAGTAAATCCTATTTAAGTTGTGTTGCAAAGTTGATCCATTTGCTTTTAACACATAAATTTAACTTGCAAATATTTTCAAGAATACTAGTCTTCTTCATTTTTAGATCAAGTTGGTATCAGAGCACTGGTTTTTGAAGACTTGATTATTTGCAAGTGTTTTGTTTTCTGATTCTCACAAGGTTGAAACTCACAAGAGGAGAAGGTCAAATTGTAGAGCCAAGTTCTCATCCTTCAAGGAGAAAACATATACCATCACCGCAATTTTCAAGGAGGCATTCACCAAGTATGGCTCATGAAGGGAGTCATGAACATGTTCCTGCAGAAGATGAAGATCTCAGAAAAGCTGTCATGGAAATGAGAGAGATGATGAAGATCTTGATAGAAAGGAATACAAGGTTGCAAGGTGAAGGCTCCNCAAGATATGTTCGAGGATGTTCGTTATGTGCCACAAGTAAACCTAGCAATCGAAAGTTGGGTTTGTATACTCCACTTCCGGTTCCTTCTCGTCCTTGGGAAAGCATTTCCATGGATTTTGTAGGAGGTTTACCTATGTCGAGACGAAATCATGATTATCTTTATGTTGTGGTTGATCGATTTAGAAAAATGTGTATTTTGATGCCTTGTACAAAGCAGATTACAGCTGAACAGATGGCACAAATATTCATTCAAAATGTTTGGGTGCATTTTCGATTGCCTAAATCCATTATTTCTGATCGAGATTCTCGATTTTTTGGAAGTTTTTGGACGAGTTTATGCGCACTCATGGACACAAAACTTAAAAATAGCACAACTTTTCATCCACAAACAGATGGTCAGACAGAAGTAGTAAATCGAATAGTGGTGCATCTTCTTCGTGCTTATTGCAGTAAGCATCCTAAACTTTGGGATGAGAATTTACATTACATTCAGCATGCGTACAATCGAGCTAAGCACTCTTCAACTCAAACGTCGCCATTTGAAGCATGTTTTNAAATCCAAGAAAATCCAAGTGGATTGAGGTTGGAAGAGTGAGGGAACTATACCTTCATCTTCAAATAGACTGAAAATAGTCTTTTGGAGGTCCAAAAGCTTTCCAATGGGGAGGTGTGATCAGGGGATCAAATTTTGCTCAAAAATTCAAAGGGCTCGGAATCACTTTAAATTGAACGAGAGTGTCCTTGCGAACCCAATGCAACTCATTTGGGTTCAAACAGACGTTAGGAGTGAGAGATATCGCGTTCTGTTCAAAATGGAAAACAGGGAAAAAAATGATGCTGACTGTACAGTCCGTATGGATGATGACGTGGCAGGCCATACAGATGACGTGGTAGGCCGTACGCTGATGTGGTAGATAGTTATTGGGTAGTTGGCATATGACGTGTTTGTTGGAAGCGAATGGGATGGCGACACGTGGCCCAATCAAAGGCCGCCACATGTCACTTGTTTGTTGGTTAAAACCTTTGCACTTAGCAGGAGTCGACCCCGTGACCTCCGAGGTAGGGTAAAGCTTTGGGAAAGGCCACCCAACCAACGCACCCACGCATGTTCCTTGTTATATATATGCAAAGCATTGTATTTAAATTTTTTTAAATGTATGTGGGGGCGTGGACTGGGCCGGGGCTAAGCCCCAACCCATGGTCATGTGTTGTATTGTATGCGACCAGAGCTACGACGGTTACCACCGTAACCATGTTATAACCATTTATATATGCGTAGTTTGTTATACCATGTGACCAGTATATATATGCATGCGTTTTAACATTACAATTATCAAACAGTTGTTAAAACTTAAGCCCTGTTGTGTTGGCGCGCGGTCATGTGATTGCCATGTGCCCACGGGCCTTGGTAGTTAGGGCCGGCACGTAACGGTTTGACAGTTTGGACCGATTGTGCGGTTGTACCCGGTGCCAAGTTTTTACGCTTTAAATTGTGTGTGGGCTAGGTTGAGTCGGAGGAGGTGCATTTTGTAGATGTTGAGGCAACAAGCTTGAAGGGGAGACTTCCAGGAAGCCTAACTTCTTCATTTTTTGGCCAAATGAGGTGTCGAAAAAGCCCAGATAGGGGTATTTGGATGTTCTGAAGTCATTGGAGCAGTATATTTGGCATTTTGAGCATTGTAAAGCACATTTTTGAGCACTTTGAGCAAATAATACAAATGATCCATTGGAAGCTGGCTCAGGAGATGTAGCCCAAGAGAGGGGTGAACTCCTTTATCATTTGTTGTGTTATGTGTTTTCTGTTCATTGATTATGCTGTTGCTTATATGCATATTGAATGAGTAAATCCTATTTAAGTTGTGTTGCAAAGTTGATCCATTTGCTTTTAACACATAAATTTAACTTGCAAATATTTTCAAGAATACTAGTCTTCTTCATTTTTAGATCAATATAGGCAGTTTTGATATTCTTTTAGTCGAATGGTAGATCTAGTCTCCCTGCTATTGTAATATTTTTATGAAGAACACTGGTTCTCTGGTTATATATTTGTTTTTGAGACATCTCAGTTAATCTAGTTTAACTTTCTTACTCCATCTTATTTGCCTCTAATATTGAGAGAGTTCATGAATGACTGATTCACATGAAATGTTGTAACTGTATTATGATAAATGTTTGATTATAATGTTGTTATAATGTCTCTTAGTTTCCTTGAAAATTTGAATTCAAGAGGATCTTGTGTTTGAGTTTTTTCCTCCTTAGGTNTAACAATGCCTTTCGTTTAGATTTACCTCCTTATATGCAGATGTATGCAGTTGTTAATGTTGAGAATTTGAAATTGTATGAGCCTCCGTTGATTGATGATCAAGGAGAGCATATTCAGATTCCTTCTATAGATTATTTTTCCCCAGAATATCTTACAGAACTGCATGAAGACACCATGCTTGACAGGAGAATGCGAACTTCAAAACGAGGAAATGTGGAGTATCTTCTAGTTGGTCTTAAAGGTACAAATCCAAGAAAATCCAAGTGGATTGAGGTTGGAAGAGTGAGGGAACTATACCTTCATCTTCAAATAGACTGAAAATAGTCTTTTGGAGGTCCAAAAACTTTCCAATGGGGAGGTGTGATCAGGGGATCAAATTTTGCTCAAAAATTCAAAGGGCTCGGAATCGCTTTAAATTGAACGAGAGCGTAGGCCTCGTCGTTGCGAACCCAATGCAACTTGTTTGGTTTCAAACAGACATCAGGAGTGAGAGATATCGCGTTCTGTTCAAAATGGCAAACAGGCAAAAAAAGGATGTTGACTGTACAGTCTGTACGGATGATGACGTGGTAGGCCATACAGATGACGTGGTAGGCCGTACGCTGATGTGGTAGATAGTTATTGGGCAGCTGGCATATGACGTGTTTGTTGTAAGCGAATGGGATGGAGACACGTGGCCCAAACAAAGGCCGCCACATGTCACTTGTTTGTTGGTTAAAACCTTTGCACTCAGCAGGAGTCGACCCCGTGACCTCCGAGGTAGGGTAAAGCTTTGGGAAAGGCCACCCAACCAGCGCACCCATGCATGTTCCTTGTTATATATATGCAAAGAATTGTATTTAAATTTGTTTAAATGTATGTGGGGGCGTGGATTGGGCTGGGGCTAAGCCCCGACCCATGGTCATGTGTTGAATTTTATGCGACCAGAGCTACGACGGTTACCACCGTAACCATGTTATAACCATTTATATATGCACAGTTTGTTATACCATGTGACCAGTATATATATGCATGCATTTTAACATTACGATTATCAAATGGTTGTTAAAACTTAAGCCCTGTTGTGTTGGTGCGCGATCATGTGACTGCCATGTGCCCATGGGCCTTGGTAGTTAGGGTCAGCGCGTAACGGTTCGACAGTTTGGACCGGTTGTGTGGTTGCACCTGGTGCCAAGTTTTTACGCTTTAAATTGTGTGTGGGCTAGGTTGAGTCGGAGGAGGTGCATTTTGTAGATGCAGAGGCAACATGCTTGAAGGGGAGACTTCTAGGAAGCCTAACTTCTTCATTTTTTGGCCAAACAAGGTGTCGAAAAAGCCCAACTAAGGATATTTGGACGTTCTGAAGCCATTGGAGTAGTATATTTGGCATTTTGAGCATTGTAAAGCACATTTTTGAGCACTTTGAGCAAATAATACAAATGATCCATTGGAAGCTGGACCAGGAGATGTAGCCCAAGAGAGGGGTGAACTCCTTTATCATTTGTTGTGTTATGTGTTTTCTGTTCATTGATTATGCTGCTGCTTATATGCATCTTGAATGAGTAAATCCTATTTAAGTTGTGTTGCAAAGTTGATCCATTTGCTTTTAACACATAAATTTAACTTGCAAATATTTTCAAGAATACTAGTCTTCTTCATTTTTAGATCAATATAGGCAGTTTTGATATTCTTTTAAGGTCGAATGGTAGATCTAGTCTCCCTGCTATTGTAATATTTTTATGAAGAACACTGGTTCTCTGGTTATATATTTGTTTTTGAGACATCTCAGTTAATCTAGTTCAACTTTCTTACTCCATCTTATTTGCCTCTAATATTGAGAGAGTTCATGAATGATTGATTCACATGAATTGTTGTAACTGTATTATGATAAATGTTTGATTATAATGTTGTTATAATGTCTCTTAGTTTCCTTGAAAATTTGAATTCAAGAGGATCTTGTGTTTGAGTTTTTTCCTCCTTAGGTTGTTGGAAGACTTGATGTTCATATCATACCTCTACATTCTCCTCGTCGAAGTCTTCCCTCTATTCACCCTTACTCCAACTTACTCACTGAAGTTGATACAAGACCTCAATTGCTTGTGCATGCCAGCCCAGATTTTCTGAGTTAGAACGTTATTATCATTGAGTCCTCTCCATTTGATCACCTAAAACTCATTTACATTTACTGTATAAACTGATGGGTACTAGGATTACCTTCTATGCAGTCTAAAGGTGACTTCTAGTGCTAACAGTTTTGGCGCCGTTGTCGGGGAACAAATTGAAGACATTTCCCTGAGATAGAATGACAAAGAAGCCTTGATTCTGAAGGTGCTTTATATATCAGTACCATTGAAAATTGCAACTTGCACCTGGCGACTCCACTGCTTCAGTTCTGTCTCCTAAAGGCAGACACACGAGGTCCACTTCACAGCTGCTTCTAGTAACGTCTGAAGTTGACCCAGAGGAAATTATTAGAAAAGGAAAGACCGCCAAAAAAGGTACCTACACTATTGTACCAAGTTTTTATGATAATTTTCATAATCCCTCTTTACAAACTCCAGTAGTCATTTCTGATTCTCCTATTATACAAACTGCTGGAGTTTCAAGAAATTTAAATTTTGGGAGTTTTCCATCCGATTTCTCCCCTCGCATTCTTGGTTTGGAAGGAGAAATATTTGACACCCCTTTCTCCCCCAAAGTTGTGAAGTGGAAGGAGAGAGCTTTGACCTTAGAATATTTTCCTACTCCTCCTCCTATTAGAGTTGATGTAGCTATAGAAGGGGAAACATCTGTTACCTCTAGCCCCTCATCTTGATCTCCTAACGCTCATCATGTTCCTTTTTCTCCCAGAAGCACAACCCCAGTCTCACCTATATGAAATCCATATCCTCCTGGTTCTCCTCCAGTTCACACTCCAATGGCAGGATAAAATTCCCCCAGAACTAGGATGAAAGCTATAATAGCTGCTAGGTATGCCCCTCTTGTTTTGCCTCAACCTTTGAATTCCCTCCCAGCGGATGGCTACCTTAAGCAGTTGCCCAAGTTCACAGGCGAGGGAGACATAACTACAGAGGAACACATTGAAGCCTTTTACAGTTTTATAGATTGTCATGTCATCATGAATGTAGATGTATGGATGAGAATTTTTGTTCATAGTCTTGAGGGTGAGGCTAGGAAGTGGTTTAGGGCCTTGCCTCCTGAATCTATTGATGGGATTGAAGCCCTAGATGAAGCCTTCTTAAAGAATTGGGGGGATACAAAGGATTTCCTTTACTATATTACAAAGTTTGGATCCCTGAAGAAGAAGGAAGGGGAATCTGTTCCTAACTTCTAAAAAATATTTAATAAAATGTATAGCAAAATTCCCACTGAGGTTAAGCCTACATAAACCTCTGTAAAGATTACTTATTCTAGTTCTTTTGACCTTGATTTATGCCTACTATTAAGGGAAAGGAGAGCTACCTCCTTGGATCATATCAAATATGCATCCATTGAAGTAGAATCCAATATTATGGAAGTTGACGAGCTTAGGGCTAAGGTTGACAGGGACAGAAGAAGGGGAAGGTCTGAAACTTCAACCTATTCCTCTACTACCCACCCTCAAGATGAAAAGCTTACCAAATTAGTAAAATATCTTTCTACCGATATGGAGAAGGTAAAACTTGAAGCAAGACAGACCTATAGAAGTACTCAAAATTCTTATAACAGAGGTACCTTCAGGGGACCTAATAATGCTCCTCAGATACCTCCAAGAGATCCCAAAAATAGAGGAAGAGATGATCAAAGGATTCAAACCCCTTTACAAAAAAAACTTATAGATGAAGAAGATGAAGAGGATGAAGAAGATGATCCTGAGATCCATTGCTTGGGTGACACCCCTCCATCCCCTCACTTGACCAAGTTTTCATATGGGGAGTCCTTAATGGATAATCAAATAAATGAATTAAATAAGGGAGAGAAGGCAAAAGAGAATCCTAGTAAATATATTTTGAGATCTAAAAAGAAAGGAGAAAAGACTAATGCTTCAGAGCATCCCTCAAAAATAGATAATTTTTCCAAGGTTGTGACAGTTGGTAGAAAGAAAAAAGATGCTCAAAACCCCCCAATTTTGATTGAGGATCCTACTCCAGAAGTCAAGGAGATTCTAAAATCTCCATCTTCCTTCATTTTTGAAAATGAGGTCCAAAAAATCAAGATCCTTGTACCATTTTTAGAACTGATAAAAATTAAATAATTTAGAAAATATCTTTCCAATGAGTTGCTGCTCGAATCCTCCTCAAATACCACTAATTCATTAAATCTTCAAGATGACAAGCCAACGATCATCTTAGGTCTTTTGATAGAAGATAGAGATGATTCGTCCCCTCCCTTCTATATGTCACTAAACATACATGATAAGGTTTTGCATAATTGTTTGATAGACTCAGGGGAATATCACAATATCATGCCCAAGACAGTCATGGATGAACTTGGATTAGAAATCACAAAGGCCTACCATGACTTATATTCCTTTGACTCTAGGAAAGTTAAGTGTCTTGGGGTAATCAAAGATCTGGTTGTGACCTTATTTCAGTTATCCATGAAAAGTGTGGTCATGGACATTGTAGTGGCTGATGTTCCTCCCAAGTTTGACATGTTATTGTCAAGATCTTGGATAAAAAGACTTGGGGGAATTTTACAGATGGACCTCACATATGCCACTGTTCCTGTATTTGGGGGTGAGCATAGAAGACTTTACAGGGAAGCTCAATTGGTCTACATCATTAGTGATGAAGTAGACCCCACCAATGATCCTATTTTTTCCCTTGACACTAATTTGGGATCCAACATATTGCAACTCATTGATGTTCTTGAAAGCCCTCTTAAAATCAGAAAACAATCCTTCACTTCTTATGAAAACCCTCCTCCAAATACCTTCGTTTGGAAGATGTTATTTGATGTAGCCTCGTCTAAGGAAGGTGTTGGTGCTGAAGTAATCTTTGTTTCACCTTATCAAGAGACTATACCTCTGTCCTACAAGTTGGAATTTGAAGCCACCAACAATGTGGCAAAGTATGAAGCTCTTGTTTTGGGTTTAAGATCTGTGAAAGATATGGGAATTGAAGAGCTATCAATATTTGGGAACGCATAGCTAATTATTCATCAGATAAAAAATATTCATCAAGCTAAGAACCCTAGGCTTATAACTTACAGAAATGAGGTGTGGGACCTAATTGATAGTTTCTTCTTAGCTTACAAAATTTCATTTATTCCAAGAAAGGAGAATACCATGGCTGATTCTTTGGTAGTTTCAACAAGCCATTTCAGAGTCCCACTGCCACCTAAACTCAAATATGATGTGGAGGTGAAATATAGACCCTCTATACCTAACAATGTCAAGCATTGGAAGGTGTTTGAGGATGATATTGAGATCAAAAAATTTCTTGAGTCTATTGATGAATTCTCTGCATCACATATTGATCAAGATCCTGATTCTGAAAGTAATCCTCATACTAATGTTTTCCTAAACAAAATTGCTAATCACCATATTGTTCAATTGCCTAACAACCACATTCCAAAGGGACTAGTTCCTTTAGAAAGATTGTTCGATGGGAGCAATGTGAAAGTAAAGTTTAAAGACTCAACTGATGATGCTGATCTATCTGCGTGTAATATTGGTATAGAGAAGGACCCAAAATTTGTCACATTGTCAAGCAGCCTGTCAAGAGAACAAAGAGATGAATACGTTGAGTTGTTAAAAGAATTTGATGATGTGTTTTCTTGGACATATGAATACCTTAGAACATATGACACGAGTATCATCGAGCATAAGATCCCATTGAAGGAGGAAGCCAAACCATTTAGGCAGAAGCTGAGACAAATAAATCTTATGCTATTGCCTATTATGGAGAAAGAGGTAAAAAAGCTTTTGGATGCCCAAATTATCGTTCCCTTGAGATTTTCTGACTGGGTGGCCAACTTGGTCCCAATGAGAAAGAAGAATGGAGAAATCAAACTTTTTGTTGATTTCCGAAATCTAAACAGAAGCTCTAAGAAGGATAATTACCCCTTGCCCAAGATGGAACACATATTACAGAGGGTGATGGGTGCATCCATGATGTCTATGATTGATGGATTTTTTGGCTACAATCAAGTCCCTGTCTTACCTGAAGACAGAGAGAAGACAACCTTCACCACTCCTTGGGGTACATTCATGTATGCTAAGATTCCCTTTGGATTGATGAAATCAAGAGCAACCTTTCAACGAGCCATGGACATAGCTTTTATTGGAGAGAAGGACAAGCTTGTAGTCATTTATTTGGATGACATAACAATGTTCTTACATTATGATAAAGAACATTATGATCATCTGAAAAGATTCTTCTTGAAATGTAGAAGATTTAGTCTCTCTCTAAATCCCAAAAAATCATTATTTGCAATGAAAGAAGGGAAATTGTTGGGGCACATTATGTCAACTGAGGGGGTAAGGATTGATCCAAGCAGGGTAGAAGCTATCCAAACTTTTTCACCCCCTAGATCCAAGAAATAAGTTCAGTCCTTCTTGAGAAAGATTAATTTTTTGAGAAGGTTTGTTTCGAATTTTGTTGAGCTGGTAAAGTTTATCACGACCATGCTGAAAAAGGGAAATGAGATCAAGTGGACTTCTGAAGCTCGTAATTATTTCAATCAGATAAAGAAGGCCTTGACTAAAGCACCTTTGCTTATTAGTCCCGACTACTCCAAGGTGTTTTTGATTTTCTCTTTTGCTTCATCTGACACAATAGAAATTGTTTTATTGTAGAAGAATGCTAAAGGGTTAGAGAAACCCATTTCCTTTTTTAGTAGGGCACTGAGAGATGCTGAAATAAAATATGACATCATGGAAAAATAGGCCTACGCATTGGTTAAAGCTCTCAAAGATTTCATAGTTTATGTGATACATTAAAAAGTCATTGCATATGTCCCTTCAGCCTCTGTGAAGGAGATCCTCATTCAGTCTGACATAGATGGAAGAAGGAGCAAGTGGATTTCCAAGATCCTTGAATTTGATCTTGAAATAAAGCCTAGTAAATTGGTTAAAGGTCAAGGTTTAGCTAGGTTGCTGGCTGAATCTAATTGTAAAGCCTTGGGGGTCAATTTGATCAACATTTGTTCAGAGAATCAACAATATGAGTTGTCTGATGAAGATCCTCAAGTCACACCCCCATTGGAAGAATGCATTTGTTATAAAGACATTATATTTTTCCTACAGAGGTTGCAGATTCCCGATGGCATGGAAAAGAGCAAGGTAAGAGCTTTGAAGCTCAAATCATTTAAATAGTGTCTAATTGATCAAGTATTATATTGGAAAGACCCTTTAGGAGTGTTGTTGAGATGCCTAGACCCACATGAAGCCCAAAAGATTATATATGATTTTCATGATAGTTTGTGTGGGGGGCATCACTTTTGGAGAACCACAACCTATAAAATTCTCAGGGATGGTTATTTTTGGCCTAGTCTCTTTACTGATTTCTGTGCAAAGATCAGGGCTTGTTTTAAGTGTCATAAATTCTATGGAAAGCAACAAATCAAGTCTCTACCACTAAAACCTATGATAACTTCAGTGCCCTTTCAATAGTGGGGCCTAGATTTTATTGGGAAAATTCATCCTACTTCAAGCGGTCAGCATAGGTGGATCTTGACTGCCACAAACTACTTTACCAAGTGGATAGAGGCCATCCCCATAAGAAATGCATTCCACAAAGTAATCATCAGTTTTCTTGAGGATATTATAGAAAGATTTGGTTGTCCAAACAAAATTTTCATGGATAATGTTGCATCTTTCAAGGTTGAACCACTGATTAATTTCTATGAACAGTTTGGAATCACATTGATTCACTCTAATCCTTACTACCCCCAAGGGAATGGACTGGCAGAGTCCTCTAACAAGAGCCTTATTAAGATCATAAAAAGACTGTTAGAGGAAAACAAGAAAGCATGGGATTCAAAGCTTAAATTTTCTCCATGGGCTGACCGAGTGAAAACTAAGAGATCTCTTGGTGTCTCTCCTTTCCATCTTGTGTATGGAGTTGAGGCCATATTTCCTTCTCAGCTCGCCTTACTTGTGGAATATTTTTTTCAAGACTACCAGGGAGAACCAGATGATATGATTAGAAGAATACAATAGGTGGTATAAGTGTAGTAGACGAGGGAGAAATTACTGGACAAATCCCATGACCATCAACAGAAGATCAAGCAGGATTTTGACAGAAAAGTAAGGAAAGAGGATTTCCATCTCAGAGATCTAGTACTCGAGTGGGATGCACCTAAAAAAGATAAAGGCAAGCATGGTAAATTTGAGGCCTTATGGATTGGCCCCTTCAAAGTTTCTAAGGTTTTTTCAAATAACACTTACAAATTGTAGGATTTGGAGGATGCTGAAGTTTTTGGTAGCCCTGTAAATGGGCATTTTATGAAGAAATTTTTTACTTAAAGCCATGAGAGGCTTCCCATGTCATTGTAAATATCATTTTTCTTTTCGTTTTGTTTTGTTTTTATAGAAGACTCCATAGCCAAATGGATAAGGCACTAGAAATGCGCATTCTTGGCAACTCGCAGGGAGCATGCCATCCCCTATGGAGCCAAATGTTATCACATAAAGTTGTCAAGGTACATAGGTGTGTATCGATATACCCATGTTTGTTTCCTTGCCTTGTCTCTCTATCTTTCGCAAGCCAGGTCTTCAAGTCAAAAAGGTCAAGGAATGTTTTTATCTGGGCCGTATATCTCATTAGGAGAGATCAACGGTGGAAAATAATCACGGGAATCGATAGTCTAAAATATTGTTAA
The DNA here is from genome assembly GCA_000966675.3 of Picea glauca. Taxonomy (NCBI): domain Eukaryota; kingdom Viridiplantae; phylum Streptophyta; class Pinopsida; order Pinales; family Pinaceae; genus Picea; species Picea glauca. The sequence continues at coordinate 2,960 of JZKD02S0298366.1, read as the reverse complement.
AAGTGGTTCGTCAAAGGTCCGAACTCCTGAAACTCAAAATCAGCAGGGACTGTCCGATTCAGAGAGACACGTGGCACAGGATCAACAATTTCATAGTTTTGCAGAGTGTAAAAGTCAAAGGGAAGAGTCGTGAGAACTCGTGAAGTGCAAACTCACGAGTTTATTTGAGCCATTGGATCGAGGAAAGCCATGGACCGTCGATCTGATGCGAGCACAGAATCAGAAATCGGGAGAAGGGAGGTGAGTAGTCTTTCAACTTCTTGAGACATGAAGTCCTGATACTCGAAGATTAGATTTGGACCGTGGATCTTAGAAGGATGCATGGCGCTAGATCTGAGAGGTCACGATTTTGTGAATCAGAGGTCTTAGCATGGAGCATGACGCAAGTTCGCAAAATGAGAAATTGTGAAGCACTCGGGAGCTAAGCGCCAGGTTGTGTTCCGAGGTCGCTTGATGAAATGCATGGCACTAGGAGCTCTAGGAGCACGAAGCAAAAGGGCGTCGATTTCACGGAGATTTGCAGATCCTCGAGGCATCAATATTGACTTGAAGAAGTCAAGGGCACGACCTAGAAACATTCATGGGTGTCAGACCTCGTCCTGATCCCAATGAAGGAAGTTATTGAAGATAGGGGCGACAGTTGGGACCTCGTCTCACCCCATAAATGGAAATCATTGCAGAGAGCAGCCATGAAGGTAGACTATCCACTCGAAGCTTCTTCTTGGATGGATTTTCCTGTAAAAAAAATAGTTGCGCCTGTCTCACATCTGACACGAGAAGACCTACATAGTCTAACAGAGCGGGCGACAACTAGAAACTTTGAATGAAGGGGCCTGATCACGCTCCTGATAGTTGCAGCAGTTTTAATATATATAGGAAGTTTTGATATTTTGTTAAGGTCGAATGGTTGAGCCAGTCTCCCTGCTATTGTAATATTTTTATGAAGAACACTGGTTCTCTGGTTATGTATTTGTTTTTGAGACATCTCAGTTAATCTAAGTCAGATTTATTACTCCATATTATTTTCCTATGATATTGAGAGAGTTCATGAATGACTGTTTCACATGAATTGTTGTAACTGTATTATGATGAATGTTTGATTATAGTGCTATTATAATGTCTCTCAGTTTCCTTGAAAATTTGAATTCAAGAGGATCTTGTGTTTGAGTTTTTTCTTCCTTAGGCTATTGGAAGACCTGATGTCCATAGAAGACCTCTACACTCTCCTCACCGAAGTCTTCCCTCTATTCACCCTTCAACTTACTGACTGAAGTTGATACAAAACCTCAATTGGTTGTGCATGTCAGCCTAGATTTTCTGAGTTAGAACGTTATTATCATTGAGTCCTCTCCATTTGATCACCTAAAATTCATTTACATTTACTGTATAAACTGATGGGCACTGGGCTTACCTTCTATGCAATCAGAAGGTGACTTCTAGTGCTAACACTTCCTATACCTTGAGTAAAAGAACTATTGTTAGTAAGGATGTTTCTATGCTTTGTATTATTGATTCACAGTCAATCCTCAACATGCTGAAATTATTTGCAGATCTCGATGTTGAAGAGTTAAACATAATGAAGCTTAATAACTAGTATTTAACTCTGAATTCACAGGATATGATTACTTTCTGCAGGAATATTTATGCAGAGACTAGAGTCCACCATCAAATGACATCAACATTCAGAGTGATATTTTTCCTTAGATATCCAGACAGATAATTTCCATGATAGCCTCCATCTTAGGGTATGACAATGATGAAACCATTGATTCGTATATTCTTGGTGTCATGGCTTCAATTTTCCCTACTACCCTCAATTCATTAACCAAGTTTGATTATGCCATATTCCTAGCCAATAACATACATATTCAACTGATGGAATTTTAGAATACCCATTACTTTAGATATCCGTCTCACTTGGTCCAATTATTTTTGTATTCTTAATCTTTAAGATTTCAACACCTACAGTTACAAGTGGAGGATAGAATGGGTAACCCAAAATCAGTCATTCACTGGACTTCAATTATTAGAAAGAAAGTACAGGATCCTCAGTTTTATGACTTTGCAAATATGTTCATGTCTCAAGCCTATGAAATCATGTATTGTCAATCCCATCCTAGAATTTTCCCAAAAATTCATAAAATGTTGTAGTTAAGCCAATATAAGATAATAGGTGATTGGTTTTTATCTGAAAATCATATTGTGATCAAGGTATATGGGTCTACAATACAACCTTATCTACTTCATAGGTTACTTACCTTGAGAATATTCTCATTAGAATTTATCAGACAACGTTTAAATTATGATCATGTTAATTTCTTGGCTAACAAGAAGAAAATTTCTTTCAAATTGAAGAAAGAAGTAGGCCATTTTATTATCAAAGATAAGTCAACATTGCAAGAAGCATAGGAACTTCTAAAAGAAATGGGTCTTGAGCTTACAAAAACTTGGAATTATGATCCTCATGGTGTAATCACATCCAGAAGGAAGAAGTGTGATTTATTTCCCTATCCACATAAATCAAAGCCAGATATTGAGAAGCTAGAAAATATTGAAAGCTGGGAGGATGTGCATAAAATATTGCAGGAAGAACAACAAAATGTTCCAACAAAACAGACTAAACAAGTATCACAACAAAATTCCATTCCAGTTACACCATCCCCTTTACATTTTCAAAAGACATAGAAGGAAGATCTCAGGGTCAATACAATTAGTGATAGATTCAGAGTCTAGTGCTGCAAAGAAAAGGAAAATAGGAGGATTAACAAAAGAAGAAGAATCAAACCTGCAACCTGAAGAAGAGTCTTACAAAATAGGGAAACCAATGACCACTGAAGTGGTTTCAAAACTCAAAGAACATTTATCTAGTCAATTTGATGTTCAACCTATGAAAATTGATAGTGAACCTTTCAATAGGTTTATTGAAATTAAAGAGAAAGGGGTAGAAATCAAACATGATG
>JZKD02S0298355.1:0-19985 GCA_000966675.3 Picea glauca | reverse complement strand
TCAAGATTTAGATGCTCGAGGCCTTGAAGTGCCAACACCTCTTGCATCTACCTCTTTCCTTAGACAAGTATCATCATTTATTTATTTCCCAAGTGATATTGTTGTTGTTATTTGTCTCCATAAGCCCCTAAATGCATTTCTTTCTATACTCTCGTGGATGAATGAGATCAAAACAAAATTTCAAACTATATTTCTTGAAGCTTTCACTAACACTAAAATTCACACTACTCCTGCCATAATCGATGCTAAAGACTTTGTTTTTCAGCCCTAATGAACATACTAACCTAAAAAACTTACCCAGAAATTTGCACTAGCCTAGGTGCTATCACCTAAGGCTCTAGTCTCCCCTTTGCTATCATTCTAAGTGAAAAATTCTAAAAGTTGTTGAAGGTTGTTGTTTCTATTTTAACTATTGTTACAACCATCATTGCAACCCATTAACATCCCTTAAACTATCCATAAAACCACCCAGCACTTGTACTAGGCAAGCTACTATCAATATATGCTAAAGTGTTTGTTTAATTGCCTAATTTAAGTACTTTTCTGAAGTGGTTTTGTTGTTGTCATCATTACTTAGTTTATTGTTCTTACAAGTTTTTTGACAGCCCATTGAAGTCACTTATTGACTTGTTTTAAATCTTGAAATTATAAGTGACAAAGTTATATCAAATTGCAAAAGTATTTATATCATTCTTGGCATCATAACTAGCAATTTCCGGACATATTGTTGCTACTATACATTTTGTCTTTTGTTCACACATAAGAGTGTTTTAGTAGCATATTTCTATTTTGAAGTCATTAATTTGAAACATTGATATCATTAGTTATTTATAATGTTTTTTGTTTCATTGGTAAAGGGCATGCATCATTCATCTTGAATTTCTCCTTGACCCTCTAAACCATACCAAGTGACTTATTTCTTTTGAGTGACCTAGAGAGAGGGGTGAGTTTTACCATTGTCTTATCTCCCTTCATAAACCAAATAGGTCTTGGGATGTCTCCCTTGGAGTGAGTTTCCTCTCCTCATAAATAGAAAGAGGTATCATATTAGGGTGACAGTGATAAGACTACCTTCATGTTACGTCAATCTAGTCCTATTTTCCTCTAGTATTTGGGCAAGTATAGATTGTACGATAAAATGTTTGGTGATGTTGTTGGGGAACATCGAGTCAATTTTCTTCGAACAAAACTTTTTCGGTAAGACTTTATCCAAATCCTTCCTTTCAAAAATCTTACATGGCGACTCCACTTAGGGTGATCCCCTCATCCCTTTTGTAATGTTGAGAAATATTATCTAGAGACTCCACAAAGTTCAGGCAGATACACCAATCCTCCCAAATCTTACAGAATAAATCCTCCTCGAAACACTACTGTAGTAAAATAATTGATTGTAGGTAATCTTCCTATAAGCACAATGCCTAATTCACGGACTCATACCCAGAATCAAAATCAGGCCAATAATCAAAAGAAATGGGCATCCAAACATTTTAAGCCATTAGACATGACATGCATTCTAGGATACCCTCAACAAAATCCCCCTAGGTATGAAAAATGGTTTCCTAAGTTCACTCGGAATGATGTAGTTGGCGTTGAGGACCACATGATGTATTTATGGGCCTTTTTCCAACTTCATCCCATCAGTGATGACGTTGAATAATTGGAAATGAATTTGTTCTCTACCACCCTCTATGATAGCACTAGAAGATGGTATAATGGTCTTCTTGATGCTACTATTACATCTATAGATCAATTAGAATAAGAATTCCTCAAAATATGGAGTGTCAAGGAAGACCCCAACATGTTACTAACAAGGATTAATAACATCATAAAATCTAAGAATTAAATTTTTAGGGAATTCCATGATAAGTTTGAGAGGCTAGTGCAAGAGATCCCAAGAATCCACCACCCTTCAAACAAATTTCTTCTCTTTCTTTACACCAAGGCCTTTTTCAGGATAAATGGGTTTCCTTATTAGAGACAAATATTCTAAAAAAATTCAAGAATCCCATGAGATGGCTCTGAAAATTGAAAATAATCTATCATCATACAATTTAGAACCTTTTTCCACCCCAATATTTAATATGGGTGCTAAACCCAAAGTAGTTCGCAATGTTGAGGCTACCTCAGATATTGGCGTTAACTTGGAAAAACTACAATTGAATGTAGATGGCATTATAAAAACCCAAGAGTTAATTATGAATAGGATTGTCATCCTAGAGAGAGCCCAACAACAATATCTTATACATCCTTATAAAGGAAAATTCCAAAGGACCGGTCAAGGTTTCAAGCCCAAGAACAATCAAGAGGTCCCTAAGACCTTAGCTCCGACAAACATGGTAGAAGAGAGCCCATGGTGTTTTCACTGCAAAGAGTCACATTGGGAGCATGAATTCCCTTTGAACAATGGGGATCATGATCAAGTAAAAATTATCAACCATACCATTGAAGAACCACAATATTTCCTTAATATCACACCTAAAGAACATGAAGAAGGCATAAATGAGGAAACTAGGAAGGCTAGGATGGAGGATATCAATAGCCTTTATGAAGAGTCGAGAGAGAAGTTGAAAAAACAAGAATCCCAAGTGTATACTAGGAAAAATCGAATGAACCAACCTCCCTCTATTGGCCCTATAGATTCACTACCGAAACCTCCACCTATGAACATACTCCTCCCTAAGGCCTCTTCTAAGACTAACATTATTGACTTGAAATTTGACCTGGAAGGTGCATTGGCCAAAATGCATGTAACCATCCCATTGAAGGAGGTTATGAAGGTATTGTCCATGAAAGAAAGGTTTGAGAAGTTCTTCAATGTGTTGGATGAACCAATAGACCCTTCTATTATGCTACAAGATGATCATTTCAGGGTACAATATGATGGGCACCCACCTTTATTTATGTCATTGCTAGTAAATAAAAAAATGTCTCAACAACTGTATGCTTGACTGAGGAGGAGGTGCCAACATGATGTCTTTAAGGGTTATGGGGAAACTAGGCCTAAAAACCACACAGACTTATAGAAATATATGTGAGTTTGAGTCTAGGGCCATACCTACCTATGGGGTATTTAAGAACGTTAAGGTATATCTTGGTAAATATCATGAGAGGGTGATCCATATTGATGTTGTGGTGGTATATGTCCCTGATGTATGGGACATGCTTTTATCTAGGAAGTTCGTTGCAATGTTGGGTGGCACACTAGAGATGAATTTAACTTATATCAACATGCCTATGAAGGATGGGATGATTGCACACCTTCCAAACATGCCAATGCCCAAGGATCATGTAAAATAAATTGATAATGAGACTAAGATTAGTGAAACACATGAACCAACTAAAGAAAATCTTCCTACGTTTTCTCCAGATAATTTTCCTTTCACCACAAAGGAGGATTTTGATGAGATATAATGGCCAAAGAAACAAGAGTATCAACAACTCCTAGATAAATATAAGGATAAATAAGTTGGCTCTATCAAACTACTAAAAAAGGGAGATAATGATATATTGATTAAACCAAGCCAACACGAAGTCCTTACAGCCAAATCCCACCCCCCTCCCTCAAGAAAATACACTAGAGTGATCCAGGAACCAATGAAGATTGAATTAAAAGATTACCAAAAGGGAGATACAGTATGGATGTGAGACACTAAGAAGGGTGAGCCTAACAATGTTAAAGAGGGTGCAAAATTTTGGCTTGAACCCTTCAGAATTAGAATGAAGGCAGCCAATGATGCATAGTATTTATCTACACTTGAAGGGAGGAAAATTCCATTACCGGTTAGTGGATGCCTCCTCAAAACCCATCATGGGGTAGAGACTTGACTTGACAATAAGTGCAGGTAAGTTAGAATAAGTAGGCATTTGCATCCATTGTACATACCATTTCATATCATGTTAGTGTATTTGTAGTTGCATGTTTCTTATTGTCTTGTTTCACTGGGGGGTAGGGTATGTATACCTCCGTAGACTTTACCAGTCAAATCGTTGGGCGGAGGGGGTCCCTTGTCCCACGAACAAGGGGGTCTCATACACCAATTTGGTGTCTAGCTTGGTCGTGACCTTAAAAATAGATTATTATTATATATGTATTCTCATAATCATATGTTAGACTAGAGATGATTTTATTTGTTTATTTTACTAGATATGGACAAGGGGTGATATCACCACCCTAGGGATTACTAATTCATTTTGTTGATATTTAGCAGGCACATGTCATACCAGAAATGTTGAGGTTCTCATGCGCTCTATGGTGAGCACATGTCCTCGAGTTGGAGCCAAATGTTATCCCCTAGCCTAGGGATAACTAAGGAGATCACATTTCGAGGCCCACAAGTCCTAGACATGGAGTGTCAAGATCCATATGACTTAATCATGGCCCCAAAGGGACCCTCTTTTCTCTACTGTAGTCCACATATCACAAGAAACAATATCCATCACACTAATCTGGACCTAAAGTAGCAGTGATTCTTGCTCCATGAGGTAATGAGTTTGGGTATCATGGTATGTATCACTTTGATTTTTGAAGTACTTGAACATGTTGTGTTGAATCCTTCTTCATTTCATGATGTTTTCTTGGAAATTATTCTCTTTGCCTTGTTCAAACCTGGAAGGGTGACATAGTGCCCTAGTAAGTTGATTTCCCTTTAGGATGGGTTTCTATTGGGTGGATCTTTGAAGAATCATCATTCGTTCCCTCCATACTTACCACTTTCTATCTTTATTCCTTACATCTCCCTTTTCCTTTTTGGGCATTGGTATTGGCCACACTAGGAAGGGTTATACATTACCTCATGGGAAGAAGGGGTTAAAGGCCTAGAGGGTAAAAGTAGCTGGAAAGAGTTAAAAGCCAAATCTAAAACCTTCGATATGCTTCGCCTAGGGAACCTCGAGAAAGTAGTGAAAGGATTCTTAGTAAGAAAAGGGGACCCACGAGATAACATAAACACTCAAGGTAATAGTTGATGGATAGGATATCTCATCACGAGCCGACCTATTATGACCATGGGCATGTAGCGGTATGACATTACCACTTATCTGGTCACCAAACTAGGGTAGTGGATCTTGGTGGCATAGCCAAGAGAAAGGGGGTCTCATTATGAGCCATCATTCTCATTTCCATGAAATGTTTGTGGATAATGTTTTCACCTCTGTTCATCAAGCCAGGAAAGTGGCCCTCAACTATTCCCTTGTATCACAAGAGAAAAATATCAAAAGAAATAAAATAATAAATGGAAATGAATGGGATAGGAAAAAATTGCATCCATGACAAGGTGAAAATCACCCTCCATAAAGGCACCCACAGGTAAGACTGTACATTTCCTTGTTATCACATGCACCCCATGCCCAAACATTTACCCCATGCCACCTCATACACTTACATGACTTGGACTAGATTCCACCTAGGAAACACCCCAAACTTAAGGGGGATTGACCCAATAGAACACCCTAAGACGCTCTCCAAACCTAACTTGTCAAATTGCATAACATCTTTGAGCATGTTTTTTGGGTTAAATGGGGGATGCACATGTTTGGGTAATCTAATTATTGGATGTGATTTACATGTTATGATCCTTGTGACGTATGAAACCCTAGAGGGCACACTTGTTGTTTCTGCAGGACCTTGCCCGGTGGATAGGTATACATGAGGGAATGATTAGCTCAGAACTTCATGGGGGCTCAAAGCCCATAGATGGATGTTGAAACCCCAACCAAGGGGTACAAAGAGACTGAATGACTGCACTAGAAGAAGGAGGGACGTTTCCTTTGGAGGCACTGTGGAAGACCCATACCTAGGGTTTCATTCTCCTCCTACCTGAACATTGGCCTTCGGAGGCCTTGGACAACACCGTAGTAGCCCCGTGACGTCACCTAGGGCTAGGGTTTGACATGGAGAAATGTAGAGTTGTAGTTTTGGCACGTGTGGCATAGAGGAGGGCCTTTTGGAGGCCCAGCGTTTTTCTAAATGACCTCAAGGTCTCACGGAGGAGGCTTAACATCACCCTAGGAAGGATGACATCACCCTTTTTAGGGTTTTAATTTTTAAAATTGACTTAATTTTGAAATTAAAGAGAAAATTGACATGTAGGATCTGTTTTATGAAAAGATGCAACTGTTGGATTAATTAGCCAGGATTTCCCATATAAATATGGATGGATAAGTTCATTTTTTCATCATAACTCATCGTGCATAAGTGGTGGAATGGAATTTTCTCCCTCTTTAAGGGTCATTGGCTTAAATAACTAGTGTGTATGTCTTGGGAAAGCTTTACGGTGGTGTATCTTGGCATTTTTCATGGTGGAATGGTCTTCAACTAGGGTTTGACTTGATTATTCTTGGTGAAGTAAGTAGAAATTATGCATTTTTATTCATGTAATGAATGTTTGTGGTAAAATTTAGTTATTTCATGTCTAAGATTATGAAATTGCTTGTTTAAACCCTAGGGGAGAAACAACAAATGCTTATGTTCCCTTATAACTCTTCTACTAGTTTGAATTTTCCAACTATACATTGTTTTGGAAGTGATTACTAGAGCCCTAAAGTTATATCTCTCTAGTAACTTCACTCTAATTACCAATTATAGTTTTTAAAAGAATTCTAAGAAAGCAAGGTATGCTTGAAGTGCCTACTTTCTAGCAAGACATATCTTCAAGATTTATATGCTTGAGGCCTTAACGTTCCAACACCTCTTGCATCTACCTCTTTCCTTAGACAAGTATTATCATTTCTTTATTTCCCAAGTGATATTCTTGTTGTTATTTGATTCCATAAGTCCCTAAAGGCACTAATTTCTATACTCTTGTGGATGAATGAGATCAAAACAAACTTTCAAACTATGTTTCTTGAAGCTTTCACTAACATTAACAATCACACTGTTGTTTCCATAATCGTTTGTACAACCTTTGTTTTGTATCCCTAACAAACATACTAACTTAAAAACTTACCGAGAAATTTGCACTAGCCTAGGTGCTATCACCCAAGGCTCTAGTCTCCCCTTTGCTACCATTCTAAGTGCAAAATTATGAAAGTTGTTGAAGGTTGTTGTTGTTGTTGTTGTTGTTGTTGCTATTACAAACATCATTGCAACCCCTTAACAACCCTTAAACTATCCATAAAACCACTCAACACTTGTACTAGGAAAGCTACTATCAATATATGCTAAAGTGTTAGTTTAATTGTCTAATTTAAGTACTTTTTTGAAGTGGTTTTGTTGTTTTCATCATTACTTAGTTTACTTTTGTTACAATTGTTTTGATAGGCCATTGAAGTCAATTATTGACTTGTTTTAAATATTGAAATTATAAGTGACAAAGTGATATCAAATTGCTAAAGTATTTGTATCATTCTTGTCATTATAACTTGCAATTTATGGACATATTGTTGTTTCTATACATTTTTTCTTTTGTTCATACATAAGAGTGTTTTAGTAGCATATTTATATTTCAAAGTCATTAATTTGAAACATTGATATCATTGGTTATTGCTAACATTTGTTTTTTCATTGGTAAAGGGAAGGCACCATTAACCTTGAATTTCTCCTTGACTCTCTAAACCATACTAAGTGACTTCTTTCTTTTGAGTGACCTAGAGAGAGGGGTGGGTTTTATTGTTTTCTTATCTCCCTTCATCAACCAACTAGGTCTTGGGATGTCTCCCTTGGAGCCAGTTTCCTCTCCTCCTAAATAGAAAGAGGTATCCTATTTGGGTGACAGTGATAGGACTACCTTCATGTTACATCAATCTAGGCCTACTTGCCTCTAGACTTTGGGCATGTATAGATTGTGTGATAATAGGACCCACAAACCTTTTGGCGTTTCATCTTCTGAGGTTAGGGTTTTGGATGTTTAGGGTTTTCTCATTTATTATTTATGTTAAAAAGGCCTTGGGATCCTCATTGTATTCATCTTATTGTGAATGCACATAGCCATCACATCTCTTCTCAGAGATAATATACCACCATTATAGCGAGTTCATTTCACTATGTATTTTGTTTTGTAGTCTTGGCATGTTTCAATATGCAATAGAAATTGAGTATTGTTGTATCTTTGTGTTGTATCTTATTTCTATGTTTCATTTCATTCCCTCATAAATATGGATCATCACCTCTCCATCAGTAGTGGAAATCTGCAACACCAATGGGACACTACACAATTCGTCCAAAGGAACTTTGGCAGCATCTAGTCGTCGACCAATTCCTACACAATTCAAAGAAAAGGGAATCATAGCTCTCAATCCTCTACATCAACAAGGGATTGGGGTCTATAGGAATAAAAAGGTCATTCTTCCAGTCTATAGATCACTGCAACAACCAGATTCATCTAGCAAAAGTGGTGATAGAACATTTTTTTGAAAGAAAAGGCCTCAGTCCAAGAATTCACAGTTCACACCAATTGCACCAATTTGAAGGATCTAGACTGAATCAGTGCGGACCGATAAAAGTGTACTTCTTCTTCATCATCCAAAAATATTTCCTACTCTTCTAAAATCACTTCAACAATGTCCTGAAGAAATCCAACACATCATCAAAAGGGAACATTGAAAGATCCAACAAAGCCAATCATTNATTGGCCTTGGGAGGCCTTGGACAACACCGTAGTAGCCTCGTGACGTCACCTAGGGCTAGGGTTTGACATGGATAAATGTAGAGTTGTAGTTTTGGCACGTGTGGCATAGAGGAGTGCCTTTTGGAGGCCCAACGTTTTTCTAAATGACCTCAAGGTCTCATGGAGGAGGCTTAACATCACCCTAGGAAGGATTGCATCACCCTTTTTAGGGTTTTAATTTTTAAAATTGATTTAATTTTGAAATTAAAGAGAAAATTGACATGTAGGATATGTTTTATGAAAAGACACAACTGTTGGATTAATTAGCTAGGATTTCCCATATAAATATGGATGGATAAGTTCATTTTTTCATCATAACTCATCACGCATAAGTGGTGGAATGGAATTTTCTCCCTCTTTAAGGGTCATTGGCTGAAATAACTAGTGCACATGTCTTGGGAAAGCTTTATGGTGGTGTATCTTGGCATTTTTCATGGTGGAATGGTCTTCAACTAGGGTTTGACTTGATTATTCTTGGTGAAGTAAGTAGAAATTATGCATTTTTATTCATGTAATGAATGTTTGTGGTAAAATTTAGTTATTTCATGTCTAAGATTATGAAATTGCTTGTTTAAACCCTAGGGGAGAAACAACAAATGCTTATGTTCCCTTATAACTCTTCTACTAGTTTGAATTTTCCAACTATACATTGTTTTGGAAGTGATTACTAGAGCCCTAAAGTTATATCTCTCTAGTAACTTCACTCTAATTACCAATTATAGTTTTTAAAAGAATTCTAAGAAAGCAAGGTATGCTTGAAGTGCCTACTTTCTAGCAAGACATATCTTCAAGATTTATATGCTTGAGGCCTTAACGTTCCAACACCTCTTGCATCTACCTCTTTCCTTAGACAAGTATTATCATTTCTTTATTTCCCAAGTGATATTCTTGTTGTTATTTGATTCCATAAGTCCCTAAAGGCACTAATTTCTATACTCTTGTGGATGAATGAGATCAAAACAAACTTTCAAACTATGTTTCTTGAAGCTTTCACTAACATTAACAATCACACTGTTGTTTCCATAATCGTTTGTACAACCTTTGTTTTGTATCCCTAACAAACATACTAACTTAAAAACTTACCGAGAAATTTGCACTAGCCTAGGTGCTATCACCCAAGGCTCTAGTCTCCCCTTTGCTACCATTCTAAGTGCAAAATTATGAAAGTTGTTGAAGGTTGTTGTTGTTGTTGTTGTTGTTGTTGCTATTACAAACATCATTGCAACCCCTTAACAACCCTTAAACTATCCATAAAACCACTCAACACTTGTACTAGGAAAGCTACTATCAATATATGCTAAAGTGTTAGTTTAATTGTCTAATTTAAGTACTTTTTTGAAGTGGTTTTGTTGTTTTCATCATTACTTAGTTTACTTTTGTTACAATTGTTTTGATAGGCCATTGAAGTCAATTATTGACTTGTTTTAAATATTGAAATTATAAGTGACAAAGTGATATCAAATTGCTAAAGTATTTGTATCATTCTTGTCATTATAACTTGCAATTTATGGACATATTGTTGTTTCTATACATTTTTTCTTTTGTTCATACATAAGAGTGTTTTAGTAGCATATTTATATTTCAAAGTCATTAATTTGAAACATTGATATCATTGGTTATTGCTAACATTTGTTTTTTCATTGGTAAAGGGAAGGCACCATTAACCTTGAATTTCTCCTTGACTCTCTAAACCATACTAAGTGACTTCTTTCTTTTGAGTGACCTAGAGAGAGGGGTGGGTTTTATTGTTTTCTTATCTCCCTTCATCAACCAACTAGGTCTTGGGATGTCTCCCTTGGAGCCAGTTTCCTCTCCTCCTAAATAGAAAGAGGTATCCTATTTGGGTGACAGTGATAGGACTACCTTCATGTTACATCAATCTAGGCCTACTTGCCTCTAGACTTTGGGCATGTATAGATTGTGTGATAATAGGACCCACAAACCTTTTGGCGTTTCATCTTCTGAGGTTAGGGTTTTGGATGTTTAGGGTTTTCTCATTTATTATTTATGTTAAAAAGGCCTTGGGATCCTCATTGTATTCATCTTATTGTGAATGCACATAGCCATCACATCTCTTCTCAGAGATAATATACCACCATTATAGCGAGTTCATTTCACTATGTATTTTGTTTTGTAGTCTTGGCATGTTTCAATATGCAATAGAAATTGAGTATTGTTGTATCTTTGTGTTGTATCTTATTTCTATGTTTCATTTCATTCCCTCATAAATATGGATCATCACCTCTCCATCAGTAGTGGAAATCTGCAACACCAATGGGACACTACACAATTCGTCCAAAGGAACTTTGGCAGCATCTAGTCGTCGACCAATTCCTACACAATTCAAAGAAAAGGGAATCATAGCTCTCAATCCTCTACATCAACAAGGGATTGGGGTCTATAGGAATAAAAAGGTCATTCTTCCAGTCTATAGATCACTGCAACAACCAGATTCATCTAGCAAAAGTGGTGATAGAACATTTTTTTGAAAGAAAAGGCCTCAGTCCAAGAATTCACAGTTCACACCAATTGCACCAATTTGAAGGATCTAGACTGAATCAGTGCGGACCGATAAAAGTGTACTTCTTCTTCATCATCCAAAAATATTTCCTACTCTTCTAAAATCACTTCAACAATGTCCTGAAGAAATCCAACACATCATCAAAAGGGAACATTGAAAGATCCAACAAAGCCAATCATTCTAAATATTCTCTCTCTCATTTTAAAAATTGTAACCTTTCTCTCTAGAACATCTTATCAATGTAATAGTCAAACCCTTCCCCTTGCTCGGGACGAGCAAGGAATTGGGGAGGGGGGAAATGTTGTAGGTACTAGTCAGCTCTATCTACTAGACCCGTGAGTCGACCAAATAAGTCGACTGCATAAGTCGAATATAGAATTCAGTCGAATAAACAGTAAATTCGATTGACCAAAGCCGTTAAGAAGTTGTAATTGATAGGTAACTACAAACACAAGTATATATATGTGACTATGCAATAGAGGAAATGTTGGTTGTTCTTGTACATAATAAAGTGCATATTGTTGGTTCTCCCACTACTTTATGTATGCTTCCATGTATGTCTATGTGTGTGTGTTTGTATAACATTGTATCATATATGTTTCTCTTTGTAAAGAACTATCGGTAACACTCTTGTACTTTTCCCTAGATTACAACACATCACCATAGCCAAACCCTGTAATCTACAATACAAATAACAATTACTAGGAATTTATTTTTCCTCTATCTTGTTCTAACCCACATGAAAACAAACCCAAAACCCAATTGCAAACAAACCCACATGAAAAAAAGTGCCAAAGAAATTTGCATGAAAATTTTAACATGTTGAAAATTTTAGAGGCTCATAACATGGTAGGAATGAAATCATATCACAAAATATGCTTCCTTCACCTCGATACACACTCACTTGGTAGCTCCATGACCGCATCCTCCATTGTTTCCCTACCACAACAACCACATAAGAAAAATGGTGTTCGAAATTATCATTAAGTTGGTCGAAATAGAGACACTGAGATATGGTGACATTATTCCACCTTTGTTTTATTTGCAAGGGTAGAGAATATCAAAACCCATCTAAAAACTTGACTAGTTGTTGTAGCAAATGGTTCCAAAACATAAACCATAAAATGTAACTATTCCTCTCTCCATCTACAACTCAACATGTCAACCAAAACCAAGTTCCTAAAAAAGAAACATGGGACTATGTAGGGAGTGGGGAGTGGGTTTTCACTAGACATAGCACTATGGGAACTACAAACAAATTGCACCTGATGGAAAATGACCAAACAAGAAAACACACCAGATATAATGGCAATATAAGAACACATGAACAATTATAAGGGCAAGATCAACCCACTTCAAGGTGGAGATAATCACAAAGGGTTAGAACAAGGAGATACCTTAGAAAAAACACTTATAGGGCACCCTTTATTCAATGCATATTCAATATTGCACCAACCTCCACATAGGCTTCGTTCGACGTGGATGTTATCATTCACCGTGCCAATTCATCATCTACATAAAAAAAATTCAAATATACAAACTTGGGTAGCCCACCACTGATGTCTCTCGCCTATGACCAAATAATATTGGTACATCACACTTACTATCTAGTTAAAACAACTTTACATATAAAGGTGAAACAACCTTACATCACAAAGACAAAATCATTGAGATTAGTCTCCTCTCAGACCTTTCTTCGCTAGAAAAATTGTTGACCCTTATATTATATACACGTTTATATAAGTAGGTATGTTGAATCATTCATAGGACATAGACCTTGATGTTAGGTATGTAAAATCATTGATATTAGTATAGTCAAGACCTTTGTGGGGTAGAACAAGTATGGACCCTTATATTATATACACGTTTATATAAGCAGTTAGGTTGAATAGAAAAAGTATTGACCCTTATATTAATATATACACGTTTATATAAGTAGTGTAATGACAACCATGACCTTTAATATTATATTTGTTCTTTGCGCCATGTTACATTTGTTCTTGGTGTTAATAGTATGGTCTTGGACCATGAACTTCCATGTTAAATGACAATGTGCTCTTGGTCATGTGGAATAATGTGATTGATTGGTTGACTAACTCTTACTGTAATGTTTGAAAAAAATTATGCATTGACCATTTATATTTTGTCATCTTGAAAAGTAAACCATAAACCAAATTCTTGAAAAAAAAACTTCTAAAATCAATTGAATATAACTTTAACCTCTTTTTCTTACATAATATATCTACTATATTGCTTGGAATAGTATAAATTGTAAAGTTATTGTAATTTTATAATAAAAACATTGTATCTCCCCCCAAAAGTAATGTGTTTAAAATTATGTATTGTGCATAAATACAACATATAAATAAAGATAAATAAACATGCAATTTCACCCATATGTTTTTCAAAAGCTTCATTATTCACTTTGATATACAGATAAGTGGACATATTTGAAATAATGAGGCGTTCAACTTAAAATAAAGTTAAACACGTTTTAAAAAATAGAGTAAGGTGAGTTAAAAGGTTAGGCCTAAATCAAAGGCACAACTTTATGATAACATGTTTTATTTGGGACTACCGTGACCTCCTTCTAGATTAAATTTGTTCTTTAGGATAACATGTTTTATTTGGGACTATCACGATTTAAAAAATAAAGTAAAGTGAGTTAAAAGGTTAGGCTTAAATCAAAGGCACAACTTTATGATAACATGTTTTATTTGGGACGACCATGACCTTCTAGATTAAATTTGTTCTTTAGGATAACATATTTTATTTGGGATTATCACGATTTTTTTTGATAAATTTGTTTGTTTTTTCTACAATTAAATATGTTAGATTTAAGTAATATATTTAACATGTGACTAATTATTTTGTTGAGAGAAATTATACAAAATATTTACGGATGTAATTTAATCACCTAAAAAGACTTGACTCAAATGTACTTAATCATAGTTTACTTGAGTTTTTATTGGGACTTGACTCAAATGTACTTAATCATAGTTTACTTGAGTTTTCATTGGGCTCACATATGAAATGTCATTTTTCAAAGTTAATTACACATATTATTGGTTCAATTTATTTAGAGATATGTTATATTTATTTAAGAGAAAAACATGTTAGGAGATTTCGTAGTCAAACATATGAAATATCGTTTTTCGATATTTAACTACATATTATTGGTTCAATTTATTTAGAAATATGTTATATTTATTTAAGAAAAAAACATGTCAGGAGATTTCGTAATCAAGCATATGAAATATCGTTTTTCGATATTTAACTACATAGAGTATTTTGTCATTCAACATAACTTATCTCCCACAATAGGTGGTGAAACTAATAAAATAAATCACACAGCATCCATTGTGACCTCCAAAACTTCCACTCAATAACTAGGACTTCCCCAAAAAGATATTCATACCAAGGTTCCTCTACCTTAAACATGATTAACCATAGACTTTTTCTGATAATCAAACACACTTAATGTGTTACTTCATTTGAAAAACATTAACAAATATCATGATTTGTTAATTGTTAATTTAAAGTTTCCTATCCTTTATTATACATGCCGATAGGCATGGTATATAGTGTTGAGTTAGGTTTGACTTTCTATTAGTTCATGGTTGACCATAAAATATACACCCCTTCATTTAAAGTTTTAAAAAATAATGATTAATTTTAAATCTTAAATCTCATTTATCTGAAATCTTATTGGCCAAAAACTTTGAAGTCTTATTGCTACCTTCACTTCCTCCAATGTAAATTTAATAAATATTTTTCCATCTAGTCATTTCATGCCTACTCCTCTCCTTATCTCCTTAAACAATACTTTCATTATTATATTCGGCAGGTATATGCTACATAGTAGCCTTGTTTAAACATGTAATAGCCTTTCATGATGCAACCTATAAAATAACAATAAACACACATTTCAATTATATTAAATGCAACCTTTACTCTGCATTATTTTTTATATACAATATAATAAGGATATATGTACTTGTAATACTTATAAATAACATTAGTAAACACAAAATAACAAATATTATAGCTATTGTTTGATGGAACAAGTGGTTCCAAGGCTAAACATATCTTGGTTCATAGTTTGACTCCCTCGATAACCAATAGTGAGAATGCCGCTTTAATATTTTGAAGTATGTTGCTAAGACTAGTCCCATCCCCTTGAGGTGTGTGATACTATTCATTAGATATGATGTTATTAAAAATGAAATCTACCCATAGATACATCTTGACTTTGCATATTTTTAGACTTGCTTTATAGGTAAATCAACATCTTTTATATTATAGTAATTAATTTTAAAATTTTGAAAATGGTAATGAGTTTCGTAGTTTAATTATTGTCGAGATACAAATAAGTGGTTGGGTCAAATCAAAGTTTTAGGTGACTTCGATAAAATAATATTCTTATTAACCCAAAAAAAAATCCATGTTAATGGTTTCTTCTTTCATTAATGTAAACAAACAAATTATAATGTCAATCTTTTTCTTTCTATTAGAATGTTTTTGTATTTAAGGAATGTTGTATGGTAAATGAACCCTGCAGGAGTTACTTTTCTTAGGGTCTTCCTAGATCTAAGACAAAATAGAGATGCAAGTTATAGATTTTTCTAAATCTAAATCATACATGAAAAGACCTACAAGTTGATGGAATGAAAGGCTTACCCAATGATCTAATGACTATCCATGCACGCTCCTTAGCTGTTAGCTTTCTTAAAGATACCCTTCGCTCTTACCAACACGGATTTGCACACATAGAGACACAAAAAACACTTTCACAAGATCAAACGAATCATGTACAAATGAATTAATAGATCTAGTGACAACATAAGAATATCAATTCCATACAAAGATTATAATAGTCACGTACAATCAAGTAAGGAGGAAAATCATGTGCATCTTCTATTAATGGACAAATGGTTTACAAATTACAATCAAGGAAGTTGATGCAGTCCTTTCCCAAGTTCCTTTCCCAAGCTATGTAATCAAACTGCCAGAACATGTTTTCTTTCTCCTTTCTCTCCCACTTTTCCCATGAGAGACGCTCAATATATAGGAAAATAGAGATAAGATCAAAGGTTAATCTAGATAGGAGTAAGATGTCCAAGATAACAAGCTTCTTGAGGTCGAACCACGAAAAATCTAAGGTTTAATCTCATCTCTTAGAAAGTAATCCTAAATAGGGAGTAAAATACCCTGTTGTGCCTTGCCTTCTTGCAAGGAGCGACCGGTCACACCTTATAAAAGGACAGGGAGTGACCATCAATTTTGGCCACAGGCTATAAAGGGACAACCAACAACCATGAAAAAAGGTACTGCAAACTCAAGGGAAAAGTGGTATAATTCAGTGTTTCAGACTTGTAACCTCTAGATGATGTCCATCAAGTAATCAGGTGGAAAATAACTGTATAATAGATGTCCCCAAAAGTGTGAGGGAAAAAGAGATGTACGATGGCCGAAAGACTTTACAAACAAAATCACAGAGCTTTGGGCGAAGGAACCTGGAAAGAAACCATCATCAATCCTGCATAATAATAACATCCCTGAGGCGAGAATACCTATGCTCGGTAATGAAAACTAAGCATAGCCACCAAAAATAGTACATTGCACATCCATGCATGATGCAGACAATTAGATCATGGCCACAAAAAAAATACACTATGGATCCATGTCACAAGTGAAAACATAGCCACAACCAAGTACAAATGTGGATCTATATCACAATTTACGAATCAATGAGAGGACTCGATGCCTGAGTGATCTCTGAAGTACTCATGAATAACTCCATCACAACTTAGGATGGAATGCCATAAAGAAATGTGGTGGTCCCTGTTATTGCACAATTTGTATTTTAATCCAAAGGAAAGGTTAATGGAAGGCAAATTGGCGTAACGGGAGGTTATCCTATCACTATCACCTCAATAGGATGTCTTTTTCTATTTAGGGTTGATGGCCTAGGGGAGACATCCCCGATGACCTGGGGTTTGAGAAGGCAAAGGTAAAAATGTTTATGAAAATGTCCCCTCTCACAAGTCACACTGATCAGAAAGTCCCAGGGTTTTAACCAATGAAGTAATAAAGAATTAAGATGTACCTACCCAGAACAAATCAACAAGAAATTTATCTTTTGAAAGTACAACTTGTTGTTAGTACTTCATAAAACCATGGAATTTATCAATAAAAGAAATGGTTGATATATGGTGAAGAAAACATAAATTTATAGCAGTAATGTTTACAAGACAATAGCTTCACAATAAATGCCTCAAATTGGCTTCAAAATGACCAAGAATAATTACTCAACAACAACAAAGTACTAGCATTTGTCAGAAGCTCATTATGTAGTGTATTAATCAACTTTCTCAATTGTTTTTAGGTGCTTTTAGTGCTGCAATAGATGGTTGTAGCTTACTTTTTTAACAACAACAAATATGTTAGTAGATTAGACTATTCTAAGGTTAGGAGTAGTTAGTAGATAGCTCAAGGTAAAGGTTTTGATAGTGGTTTTTGTCAATAACTCAATAGCAAGGCTTAGATCAATGCTTTTTAGGGTAAATGGAGTCCTTTTAGGCAGCATAAAATCTTGAAGGAACAAATGATAATGAGAGAAATAGAGACAAGAGGGTTAATAATTAAAGTGTTGGTATCCCAAGGCTTCAATTACCAAACCCTAGGGGGAAAATGGATACTAAGAAGTAGGTAACCCTAAGCCCTAGTAGTTTTCCTCCTTATTTAGCTCAAATATCAAGTAGACGATGACTTAGATGAAGCCAAATGTGTTAGGTTGTTGCAATGGCAAGGACCTTAGAAAAATCTTCAAGAAAATCGGTTTTCTAGCATAATCTAGTAGGTGAAAGTTATTAAGGCAAGGACAATAACATGTGTTTTAACATCCTAGGGTTTTAAGCTAGAAATTTCATAATCTTAGTATAAATGCAATATAAACATAAATATAACCATTCAATGAAGAATAATTGAATTTTTTTTACTTATATTCACCAAGAATCATCTAGCAAATAGCCTAGTTGAACACTTCGACCAAGAAAAATGCCATAATAGTCCAAAATAAGCCTCCTTCAAGAAGTGCACACCAAATTTCAGCCAAGTAACCCTAATTAGGGTGCAAATTCTAGACCTCAAACATGTGTGAGTGAAGGATCATGAAATAATTCAAGGGAAAATTCCTTATTTATACAGTTGCAATGACCAGAGTTAGGTCAAAAAGACCGACATGGCTAGTTTACATGTAATATCCAATTTTTACATTAAATGACAAATTAAAACCCTAAATCAAGCAGAAAATGTGACATCATTCCCTTTTAGGGTGACGTTAGGTATTTCTAGTGCAACGTTGGCCTCCAGGAGAAAAACGTTAAGCCTCCCAAGGCCTTTGGATCAAGCCAGTTGGCACAAAACTGCCTCCAAAGTGTCCATTGAACGCTAGGTGACGTCAAGGGTGACAGAGGTGATGTCATGGGCCTTCCAAGGCCTACATCATAGTGGGAGGGAAATACCTCCCTGAGTCTAGGCTTGCTAGGCTGTCTCTGGTGGAACGTCCTCCTCTCTCTCTGGTGCAAACCTTTGATCTGTCTCTACCCCTGGTTGGGGTCTCAACATCCATCTAGTGGGTTGTTATCCCTATGGAGGTCCGAACTAATCATCTCCCCATGTGTACCTGTCCATCGGGTGAGGTTATGAAACAACAACAAGTATGCCCTCCATGGTTTCATAAGTCACAGGGATCATATCAATGTCAATCACATATAATAATCAATTTATTTAAACATGTGCATAAAACCCCCTTTTCCCAGGCAAGGGCTCAAAGACGTTATGCTATTCTACAAGCCAGGTTTGGAGAGGACGTCATGAGGTCCTATTGGGATAATTATCATTGGATGTGGGTTGTTCTCTTTAGGATAACATGTTTTATTTGGGACTATCACGATTTTCTAGATTAAATTTGTTTGTTTTTTCTACAATATGTTAGATTTAAGTAATATATTTAACATGTGAATAATTATTTTGTTGAGAGAAATTATACAAAATATTTACGGACGTAATTTTACTCATTTTTTTTATGAGTATCAGTGATAATGATTAATTTTATATTAGTTTGGATCGTTTACTTACAATTCATTACAAGTTGATATTCATAAAGGTGAAAAAGTGAGATTGAACAATAAAATAAAATAAATAGCATAATATTAATTATCATTTCAAAGGACTTGACTCAAATGCAATTAATCATAGTTTAGTTGAGTTTTCATCGGTCTCAAATATGAAATATCATTTTTCAAGGTTAATTACACACATTATTGGTTCAATTTATTTAGAGATATGTTATTTTTATTTAAGAGAAAAACATGTCAGGGGATTTTATAGTCCAACATATGAAATATCGTTTTTCAATATTTAACTACATAGAGTATTATGTTATTCAACATAACTTGTCTCCCACGATAGGTGGTGGTAAAATTAGTGAAATAAATCACACAACATCCATTGTGACTTCCAAGACTTTCACTCAATAACTAAGACTTCCCGAGAAAGATGTTCATACTAAGGTTCCTCTACCTCAAGCATAATTAACCATGGACTTTTCCTGATAATCAAACATACATAGTGTGCTACTCCATTTGAAAAACATTAAAAAAAATCACGATTTTTCAATTGTTAACTTAAAGCTTCCTTCCCTTTATTTAATTTAAACATGTGGGAGCCTTTCATGATGCAACCTATAAAATAATAGTAGACACACATTTCAATTATATTGAATGCAACCTTTACTGTGCATTATTTTTTATATACAATATAATAAGGATATATATACTTGTAGCACTTATAAATAA
>JZKD02S0298354.1:285775-306097 GCA_000966675.3 Picea glauca | reverse complement strand
GTTCCATTAGAAAAATATTGATCTAAAGAGGGATTTCGCACAATAGTCTTCCTCTGGCTCCTTCTTTGAATATGACTTCTTCTTTTGAAAAATATTGGTGGTTATCTACAACAATCTCGATAATATAACCTTCCAAAGTAGTATTCACCCACAAGTCCATAGCACGAGAGCTATGATGATATAACTATTGAAGATACACTAAACCCTCACCAGTCCAATTATATCTTATAAAGTTTCTTGTAGCCGATCTAACCATTGGAATAACTCTTTAGGAAATCTGATCCAAAGGATCTTGTACTAGTCACTTGCAGGTTTTGAATAGAGGACAACACTCTTCAAAACCATAAAAAAAAATTGATGCAACTCATCTTGTACCTTCTTTCCCACCAATCCTCAACATCATATTTGAATATCCAATGAGGCATCCTATAAAAAATCACTTTAAATCTCAGGGCTCGACAATAGAACCATTTGTTGGTGCAAAATCATGACCAGGGTTCTC
Organism: Picea glauca; assembly: GCA_000966675.3. Taxonomy (NCBI): domain Eukaryota; kingdom Viridiplantae; phylum Streptophyta; class Pinopsida; order Pinales; family Pinaceae; genus Picea; species Picea glauca. The sequence continues at coordinate 305,595 of JZKD02S0298354.1, read as the reverse complement.
AGAGGTTGCAAACAAAATATACCATTGTAGTCTAGGAGCACTGACATATTCAACCTTCCGCAAGGGAAGGAGGTCTCACCTGAAGCACAATCGAGACATGTGTGGTGAAGTGAGTCAAGGAGAATGCATCATTGGCTTTGACATTACCATGTTCAGATTCATACATCAATATGAAAAGACATTCATATACAATGATTAAACACTAAATACAATTGACATAAGTAATTTCACAACATAGAAACCATAGATTCATACACATTATGATAAAATTTTAGGGCCCAAACAATCCATTATATTATCAACGTCTCAAAACTATCATACAATGAGTAAATCTCTCATACAGTAACTTATGAAAATTAATCTATTCCCGGATACCCATTACAGAATCTACCCTATTGCGCAAGAATAATAACATCCAAAAACCCATTACAAAAATATCATGAAAATCATAACTTGATCCCAACCTAAATGACAGAAAAAATAGAGTAACTCTCCTACATGCTCATTTTTCAAATATGGAACTCTCTCTTTTGAACCAATCAGCCAACCAAACAACCCTTTACCTTGTCACACTACCTTCCTCTTTATACCTTTCTCCTGGTTGCTTCTTGGACTTCTTGTTCTGCTACTTTTCCTGCATTTTTCTACTGGCATTTGGTGCTTTTTCCACTTTTCTATATACTTGTCCAGTTGGTGCATGGTGTTATTTGTTGTCTCCACTATTGTTAGACTTTTAATTATCTTTTAGCTCTTGTAACTGATTTCCGCTACCATCCCTTTTCAACTTGGTCATGCAACACTTTCCTCAAAACTTTTTCATTTCCGCAAAAATAGACATTTCTTAAAATGGAGGGCCCAACATTGACGATAGGTGGAGTGTCCACTCGAAACATTGGACATTTCGGAAACTTCACACAATTGTTATCCAAAAACAAATTCGACATTATGACTAACTATGGAAACCTACACACTCAAACATTCTGAATTAGTGGAATAGGTGGTTGGGCACCAATATCCACTTGGATTAGTCCTTCCCCCTTAGGAATAAATTTTCCCCATTTCATCAATTTCCTCCATTAGATGAGGAAACTTATGCTGAATTTGACTCTTGGTGATCCACTTTCCCTGGTGAAGAAGCTTCCCTTCTTTGACAACCCAATAGAGTTGGATATTCTACTAGTGGGTTCCCTTCATCCTAATGTCCATGACCTGATCTACTATCTCATGTTCAATGCAATTGTGATTGATTTCTATAGGGGGAAACAAATCAGTTGCATATCAAGTGTCCAAGAGAGGTGTAAAATATGGGTGAAGCAATTCCACATTAAATATCGGGTGCAAGCAAAGGAAATGGGGAATAATTAATTCAAAATCATTTTCAACCATAACCTTGGTGATAATGTAAGGCCCGTATTGGAGTGGGTGGAGCTTCTTATGGGGATCTATGAGGCACTCTTTCTACAAATGCAACCATACCTTATATCCTACTTTAAACTTGTGTGGTAACTAATGATGATCATGGTTCTGCTTGTACTTAGTGTTGGATTTCTACAAAATGTCATGAACGTGTTGTTGAATGTGATGGATTCACTCAAACAATTTGGTTTCTTGATCATCCTCGGTATGAGCATGGGATGAATGTTCCTATGCAACTGCAATGGGCAGAGCTATGTCAATGGGGGCCAATGGTTGGAAGTCCAAGAACACCTGAAATGGTTTTGGATAATAGAGCTATGGAGGGATCTATTGTAGCTATGTTGAATATAAGGAAGGCTCTCATCCCATGTGCATGGATTTTTCGAATTATATATACTCATGATATGGAAAATAATCATGTTGACGACCTCCATTTTTCCACTAGTCTGTGGGTGGAAAGTAGTTGATATGGTTAGATTATTATCTGTAGGATGGAACAAAATTACTAAAGAACTTTTTGTATTAATTTTAAATAATGTTTTGTGGGATCCCAAAATGAACCTAAACACGATCGAAGAAGAGATTATTGGTGGCCTTGGGTATGATGATTTTCTTGCAAGGTGCCAAGATTGTCATCTTAGAGAATCTACCAACAACCACAAATACATAGTCATTCCCATGCTTGGTTGAAGGAACAACATCCATGTAATACAAGGGGATGGACTCCCAAGTTCTATCAAGAGTAGGAAGAGGGGTGTATAGCCCTTATTTCTTGATGGTGAGTTTGGAAATGGCACAAAAAATGTGGGGTCTAATGTACTTTCATACATTTTTCTGAAGCTTCAACCAATAAAAATGATTTTTCAATACTACCACTATTTTTTCCACACCAAAGTGTCTTGCCACTCGACTGCAATGAACTTCCCAAATAAGCTTTACATGATCGCTTGAAGCAACACAAATAGTCAGATGGAATAGCATTCCATATTGGATATGAAAGTATGGAATTGGTTTTCCTACATTCAATGTCTGATAGAGAGAAGAAAATTCAAAGTCACTATTGTATAATTGTGGCCACCTCGACATATCATGCCCATATGAGTAAATAACTATGGTTAGTGCCACAACTGGGGGTCAACCAAGAAAATCTAGAACATGGTTGGTGTTTTATTTCTTATAATTGATGTTCAAGTGGAATTGTTGCATGTACATGAACCACTTCTGATGGTGGTAATTCTATAAGTTTCCTTGCGTTTGCATGAATTGCAAAGGCATGTGATTAGTGTGGATGGTTGTTTCCTTCCCTAGAATGTAATGCTTCCACATATATTTATCATTAGTTGGGTATATGTGAACAACATCAGATATTGTTTCAATTTTATAGGCCATCAAATACTCATGTTGAGTGAGGACTACACCGACGACATAAACTAAAGCATCTATCTCAATATCAAATGGTTGTTGTAGGTCTAGTAGAATAAGGATTGGTGTTGAGCAGAGGTGAAATTTCAAATCCTCGAAGGATTTGTATTGGGAAATATCCCAAACAAACTTGTTCTTTTATCCACCCTTTGTCACTTGGATTAGGGCCCAAGCGATATGAGAGAGCCCCCCAAAAAATTTCGGTAGAAGTTGGCGAGGCCAAGATGCTGGGGAGCTCGGTCAGTGTCTTCAAGAACGACCAATTGTGGATGAATTGGATCTTGGATGGATCCACATGAATACCCTTCTCATCCATGATGTATCCCAAATATTGGATTCTCTGCATGTTGAAGAAACATTTCTCCAAATTGGCATATAATTTTTGTTGTCACCGGGGTGCCCAAGACCTACTTAATGTTCTTCAAATGTTCCTCCCATGTTTTTTTAAATATGAGGATGTCATACATATATACGACCATAAAGGAGTTTGTGAATTGTTTTAATATATCATCCATAACCCACATGAATGTAGTCAGGGAATTAGTCAAGCTGAAAGGCATGACCAACCACTTGAAGATACATTCCTTAGACTTGAAGGTTGTTTTCCATACATAATTTTCTCAATTGACACCTAGTGGTATCCTGACTTCAAATCAATCTTACTAAAAAATTTAGCTCCTATAATCTAATCAAGAAGATCATCCATTCAAGGGATGGGATACCATATTTTACTTGTGATCTTGTCCAGTGCTCTTTAATCAATACAAATTCACCATGTCTAATCGTTCTTTCGTACTCGAACAACTGGGCCACCACAAGGTGAGGATATTGGTCTGATGTGGCCCTTAGTAATTAGTTCTTGTATTTAGTGTTTGCTTTTTTCATTCTTCATAATATAATGCATGTATACAGGGCCATTAGGAAGAGGATCACTGGGTGTCAAATCAATTGAGTTCTTTACCTGACAGTGCAAAGGCACCCCAGTAGGTGAGACAAGTATGCTTTTTTTCTCTTCTACTATCTTTTCCACCTACTACTCCTGTGTAGAGATACCTATTGAAAAAAAGGTTCTTATGGTTGCGGTGACCTTCCATTCACCTTCCAAACTAACCATAAAGAGGAAAAATCTATCGGTTTGAGAAACCACCTTTTAGCTCAACTTCGTGGAGATAAAAGAGACCATAGTAGTTGGGATTTCCTTCGACATCCTATAGATTTTACCTCCCAAAGTAATAATTACACTACGAAACCTAGATTTATAAAAAACATGACACTTCTGAATATATGGTTTACCTAAAATAACATCACAAAATTAAAGGGGGGAAACATCACACAATACCTTGTCTTTGAAGGGTTTGATGTAATAGTGCAGGAAACATTGTTTGTTGATGCAGACGTCCTATCCCTAACTGAGCCAGCTGATGGTGTATGGATGAAAATGTGACATCATTATTAGGTTCAAACTCTTAATGACCTCTACTGAGATTATATTTTTCTGGCTACCATTGTCAACAATGAAATGGAGGGGATTCCCCTTCACCCACATATGTGAGTGGAAGAGATGATCCCCTTCTTGAGGCTCCTCTAATTCCTTTGGTTGGAATTTTGTGGTAGCAATGGTGAAACTAGGTCTTGCATCAATGATTCATTTTCCCTTATTCAGTTTTGAATCAGATTTTGAGTCCACATCTGACTCTGAGGCTTTCTTCACATCCAACAATGATCTTTTGGAGTGACATTCATTAGTGTTGTGCCAAGGGAGTTTTTGGAACTCACACCAATTTCTAGTCTCCTTCTTCTACTTCCCATTACCCTTCTTTTTTGGTGGCTTGAACTAGTTGTTTTGGGGTGGCCATCATTTCACTATCCTTTTATTTGGAAGTTAGGGCCACCTTTATCGTGCTTCTACTCCAATGGGTTTGTAGAGATGAAATCCTTCTTAGTCTTCTGCTTGAATTCTTTCTTGATCTCAAAAACATATCGGTAATTGAATCCTAGTGAGGATATGTCCAGGAAATCCATATCTATTTTGATGTACCTATGTAGGCCACTACGAGACTTCAATACTAGGTGTCGCTCAAAGTATTTAATACCTAGATTTGTGCACAAGGTATAAAATATGTTGGTGTACTATGGCACCGTTTGGTCTCTCTCTTGACACAAATTTTTCCATCTTGTGTATTGATCATCGTAGTTTCCAACAAGATAGTATTCCTCCTTGAGGGCATTAACAAAAGTCACCCAAATGGGTTATGGCCCAAAAATTGTAGACTCATCTACGACGTGTTTCTCACATTAAGTTTTCCAACAATATATGACATGGGAAAAATCCTTAAGGAGAGCGAAGGTGATCTTTTCACTGTTGGAAAATTTTTGGATAGAGAAATAACTATCTAGCAGACTTAACCATTTTTCCAAAGTGTTGTCGTCTATTTGGGATTCAAATAAAGGAATATCAAAGTTAAGTTATACCTTGAATGGTGTCTCACCTCCGAAGTGACTATTGGTTGAAGGTGTCACCATAGTAGTTGGCATCCATCAAAGGATATGGGAGAAATTATCCATCATCTCATTCCTCTATTGCATGAGGGCTTCCTCAAGCCACAATTTGATAGGATCTCCTACCCCATTGTCTCTCTTTCCTTCTACCATGGGAGGCCACTTAGGTTTGCGAGAGCAGTTGTTCTCGAGAGAAACTAAATCAAGACCCAAATCTCTATACCCTGACCTCATTAAGGATATGCACTAAGAAATGACAAGGATCAATTGATTCTAATACCATTTTTAAGAGGAAAATCTCTCTATGGCTAGGGGAAAACCACAACAGATGAAAATGACTGCAAAAATCAACTCTATTCTCAAGTATGCTATATAAAAAAATATGCTTGGAAGACAAGATAAAATTCCTACCTCGTCCAGACGTTCGATGAAGTCCACCGTTGAGCACTTGACCCAAAGCAATATACCTGCAACTAGTCCTCAACAACCAAGCAAATCAAGCATATGGTGATAATATATGATGTTAGCACATTTAATAGCATAATCCATTAACATACATAACAAATACACCCATGGAATAATAATTCAAATATTTGCAAGATATCAATTAGACGAGAAAATAACATTTCTATTAATATATGATCAGTAGAAGTGAATAAGTTATAGACTTCTGTATCGACATAATTTGAAACCGAGAAACTAAGTTCCTTCTAGATGGGCTTCCACCACTTCAATCCTCCACCAAAGGCAAGCTCATGTAGGAGAGACAATGGAGTTCTCACTCAATAAAGGAAGCATTTGGGGGATGAACTTTGTGTTCAAACTTAATGGAAAAGGGATGTAAACTCAATATGAAGTGAATAATTCCTCCAAAGTAACTTTGCTCTCAAAGTTGAATTCTTTCTCCTCTTTTCCATAGCTCAGAATTGGCCCATTTATATCCTTTAAATGGAATTGAAGGGACAAGTCGGAATGTTTCCAGTATATGGAAGGCCAAGGATCATTGATCTCCTGTCGTGAAATGGAAACCCAACACCATTTCTCATTTTTGGGCACATTTCCCGATGTACACGGGTTGTAGTGGTGTAACCTACATATACACATGTTGTATAGTAGGCAAGGTGTGTATATGTGGAAACAATGTATTTTTAGCTCTGGGATTTGCAAAAAGGAATGAAAAGTCTGCATAGGGAAATGGAAAAAGGCTCTATGTACAAGATTGCATAGGGTGAGGAAAATATTGCTATAACACATGCCCCCTAATGTGCGAGGTCAGAGGAATATTTTCAATGGCCTAAATACATTATAAAAACCCAGAAGTGGAGCGATGGGGAACCAGATGGAAGAACTAGTTGCTCATTACAATCTGTATTGACTTTGCATACAAGGCTTCCAATTTGAATTGCACTGCAGATCCATGTAAAAATATACCAAACAACTATCTGTGGACATGAATAGGAAAATACAAATGTGGTTACATGCCAAAGGGTGTCATAGTCATGAACAAGGCCCAATAGAACTAGTCTCTAAATCAATCTGAAGATATCTATATACAATGGAGTACAATCTGATCTCCCATGATCACTAAAGTGATATAGGTACTGGTCCAATGAAAAGGAAGCAACAACTCAAGAAATTTGCGGCCACATACTAATGTCTTCAAGTCTTCTACATAATCAACCAAAGGTGCAAGTCTACATCATGTGAATAAAGGAGTTGAGGTCGAACATAATGAGACATCATTTCATTACCGGTCATTGAGGTATACTGTTAACAAACACGAGACATCCTACCGATGATGAACATAGGTCTCAAGGCATCGAGCACATGCTTACAAGTGTGAAAAAAGGATTCGGGTTCGAACACTTGAAGAATCCATCGATCAGGACACTTTGATTTATTCCCAACTGTTGATGGCGAGAAAAATTGCCACTAATGAATGCATGCCTCAAGGTACTCATAGGACTCTAGATATCGTTTCTAGAATAGATGAGATGAGTTTGATGGAAGGAGACCCACTAAAAGGATAGCATTAAGGCATCTCTCATCATTCAACATGAGGTACAAAGAAAGAGCTTCATGATTTGGAGGAAATTGGACAAAGAACATGTTCACAAACTAACAACCCTGTGCGTCTTTCACGTGTGCTAAGTGCAAGCGGTACATGAAAAAGACCCTATGAATAAAAACCAATGAGGAAAATTGATAACAAAGGTGAGGAAACCACCAATAAGGCTAATGGAATCCAAGAAACTACATGAACCCCAATGTGTCAATAGATGTCTTACCGTCGAACACAAGGGAAACCACCCAGTCAATGACCAATGATGAAATGTCAATTGTTGGGTTCAAGTTTACCTACCAATGAGGAAATTAGGACCAGGGTGTGTGATAGGACTACAACATCATGTGAATCTGAGACAAACTAAGGGTATGGCTGACATTCAAAGTCAAGAGTTTTGAGGAATGGTCGACACATGTTGATAGACTCTCTTTGAACAAGAGCATGAGGCATATGGAAGACTCTGTCAGCATAGACTTAATGATGAAACCATGAGATGCAGGAGGAATCAATCAATTTCTCCATAGGGACTGGAAGAGTAACCAGTCGGGGGATAAGGCTCTCTGTAATGAGCTCAGCTTCCTAAGGCCATGCTAAACCCAAAATTATAATGACAAGTGGACTCAATAACTTTGTGCTCTATTCAAAGGAGACACAATTGCTACCAATATAACATAATACTCCCTTTTTTCCCGTTTTTTTTTGTTTTTTAATAGTCAAATGAATGCAATGATACAAAGGAGGAAACAAGTGTCACAAGTAAGAAAAACTAGTTCCAACAGTAGAACATACCTATGCTCAATGCAAGGAGATGCATGTGGGAGATGGACACTCGAGGGAATGTTTCCTCCTGGGTATAGGGTGTCAAATTACGAAGGATATAAATGAGTCTTTGCTTGGTTGAGGATGAAAAACTGTTGAGGCAAATAGTTTATAACGCAAAGCGAGAAACGGCTATAAGCTCAACACTACAAGCAAGGGCATGAGATGCAATCATAACTTAATGCCAAAAAAATTCCTTTTTCATAATCGTAGTCTACCTATTTTTAAAAAGGGATAAAACTGTACCAAATAGAGGTCCTTTCAAATCCAATTTACGAGTGTGAAAGAGACAAGTTCACTAGACAATATTTTTTCTTTTGAAAACGAGTTGGAAAAGAGCTTAAATTAAACTCGGTTGGGAGTCCTCTAGGTATAAGGAACCATGTTTATGAATGAGAAATGAGGCTCAACATAAATTCATGTATTAGCTATAAGAGACTCTCGATCGTATGAAAAAAATCTCAGTGTGGGCACCAAATGGAGAAAATGATCTAACTAGGTTACTCATGTTTGGTAAGTCTCTACCACTTGATAATGACACGTCTTATAGCAGATGGAAGGTTCTATGTCGCGACAAATGGGTTCGTACCTAAGGGATATAAGTGATAGTTATAGGACAATGCAAATGTGCATGATGGAATGGAAACCTATCCTATATGTTGGGTAGTGAAAGTACCTTCCTGTAGTTACGAATGGTAAACATCACGTTAAAATCCACAAGAATCCCTGGTGAAAACTACAAAAACCAACTAAATCGACAGATGTATTAGTCCATTAGGCAAAAACATGATTTGAAACTATAGAAAGTGGGTAAAAACTATTATAAATAGTAACAAAACCAAAATTTACTATGTCGTTTTGACTTTTTACCTAAATAGTGAAAATTGGACCAAATTACCTTTGATCTTCAACTGGTGATTGCAGGAGCATCGCCTGAAGAAATCAGAGACCGACTGGACCAGGTAATTCCTCTTCCCCTCCTATTCCTTTATAGTGGATTACATTTTTAATTTAGGTTTAAAATTTTGAGTTAATTAAGGCATTAATTAGTTATTTCGGTGTACATAGGATACCACTCATCGGGTTGTGTATACGCGAGGTTATACGCAACTGTGTAAAATTCAGAGCACATATACTCATCCCTATATGCAACTGTGAATGATGCAGCCTATGTACAAGTCTGTAAATAAGGTTTTTGATGGATGCTAACTCAAACATTGATTTTTCTCTGGAAGGATGGTGCTAGAATGGAGGGAAAGGGAACATGAGGAGGTATATGTTGTTGTGGAAAGAGATCCAGAGGCCCAAATGGCCTTGAAAATATGCAGATTGTACAAATTTGGAGCACTCAAAGAGATGAGGGCATAGGTGAGGTTGCTACATTTTCTTGTGGATTATTGGGATCTTGACAGTAAGAGCTTCAACCTCTATGGGAAACCATCGAGGATTGAAGTCGAGGATATATATTTATTGACTGGGTTATCGCGCAGGGGTGAGGTGGTGAACTTCAAAGCCCGGGGAGATGGAAGCGGTATGAATATAGAAGAGTACATAGACACTCACTGTGTAGAAGGGACTGAGAAGGTTGGGATTTAACTCCCCATCGGAGTGATAAACAATCTCAGCCTCAAGATTGTTGTCCTCGTTTTGACCAGGATCACAGAGTCGGATTAGTTGCACCAGGCACCGAGGCCACTCATGTTCTATTTTGTAGAGTGATTGATACCAACGATGTATGATTGTTGCACCTCACTACTGGCTAAGATGAATATCCAGTTGACAGAGTGCAAACAAGGTGACAAGAAGAACTTTGGGTTTGCCTGTATCTTGTGTAGCGTTTTCTTCGAGTGGGTTATAGGTTTGGGACCTATAGTCGAGATCATTCCTAGAGGACCTCGCGATCCAACCATGGAACAGTGGACCAAGGTTGTTAGGGTCCTATAATTATAGGAGATCTGATGATTCAAATATCGTTTGTGGGTCTCATGATGAAGTTCCTGGCTTGTTGGTCTCTTGGTTGTTTCCATTTCCCACTCCATCCATTTTTCCCAATCCTCCATCACCCTATTGCATTCTTCATCCACCATTGTGCCCTTCAATCCCTCACCCTTCATTCCTTCACCCCTTTGCCAATTTTATCCCTACACGAATAAACAAACTTAGGTTAAAAGAAAAATCAATCAGTTAATAATGTTAGTAATAAGTTTAGTATAGTTAGAATAGGTTAGACTGATTAATAATTAATTAATAATTAAGTTAGTGTTTAGGTTAATATTAAACATTAAAAATAAAACAATATTAATAAAAATTACAATAAACATATATATTAAAACATATGAAATATAATACACATATATATTAAAACATATAAAATAATAAACAATAAATACATATATTAAAAAACAAAACTAAAAAAAAAATACAAAAAATATAAAACAAATAAAATACAAAACATAACAAGAAAACATATAAAACAAAAAGAAAATAATTAAAAAAAATGAATAAACCAAAAAAAATTAAAAAAAATAACAATGAAAATTAAAAAACAAAAACCTACCTCACATCACATCACATCCCAAATCAACGTCCATTAATCATATCGGACCCCCCCTTGCCATCCAAACTTTAACGAGAGGGGGGTTCCGATATCCAAAACCACCTAGGACAGGTGTCACCTCAGGGTGAAGTCAGACCCTCCCTTCCCAATACATATTACCACTTCAGGGGGGTCCGACCAAAACCACTCTCCCTCCAAAACCGCCATCCCAACAGTTTCAAAAACCATTTTTTCCTGTTCATCACGTCTTTTTCCAGGAAGGATTTTGGGTAAAAGAAAACGAATTTTGAAAAACTGAGAGAGGCACTTCTCCGTAACGAGCTCAGAAACAAAAACCTCTCTCTGTTTTTTCACAGGTACCACCATTTTGGAGAATCGAAGCTATCTTTCAACCTAATTTTTCATATTTCTGATTTTTCCTGTTTCAGTTCTGATTTTGTGGGAGCTATTTCGGTGAGCTAGAGATGAATGTGGAGAAAACAAAGGAGGTTTTTGTCCAGAACATGTTCATATAAAATAACATCCTTCATTGTTTACACGGGTGTCACCGTTGAGGAGAAACAAAGGTCTAAGTTTACCCCTTTTTTTCAGCAGTTCGACCCATTTTCATGGCGGACAGTTCCAAATTTTTGGAGATTTTTTGCTATTTTTGACCGAGGTGGTTGAATTTGACCTCCTGAGACTAGGAGAGTCTATTATTTATATTGTAACAAGTCAAATGTACTGGAGGGATTTGGTAAGAGGAAAAATTTTCATCTTGTATATGTTTTCAGTGAGTTTCAAGTGATTGTTTGCAAGTAATACAAGACGAGTTGTTCAGGATTCATGTGGTGTCTTAAATGGTGAAGTTTTCCCCTGTTTTTAATGTAATTTTCCGTTGTTTATATTCCTATGTATTTATGAGATTCTAATTGTAAATCAGAAGGTGATGAATATGATTTTTTATTTAGAGCACCCTATTCTGGTTGTGTTTACAATCTATATGTTTTCCACTAAGGACAGATTGAGGAATTTTTAATTTCTCCTCAGTCTCTACCTAGCCTTACATTCTCTTCTATTTCACACCTTTAAAAATTCCAGGATCCATAGTAGTACATCTAGCTTTCCCTGTTTCACTCATGCTTGATACTTTTGCAAATAGATCACCCAAGCCTTTTGACTCCATTTCCCTTAGCCTGTTCCCTTGCTTTCCCCACCAAACCAATTAAAAAATCCAAAATATGAACCCATTAGCTAGCCTAATATATATTCAAACAAATATAAATCTAACAAAGAGATCCCTCTCTGATTCTTAGAGGGATAGATCCAAGACTTGAAGCAGTTTTGTGATGACCCCTACCGATTTCCTCCTCAACCTGGGAAATTACAGGGTCATAACAGAATGGCGACCATACTGGCGAACTTTCTCTAGTAGTGCACTTCAAGTTCTAGATTTGATCATTGATGGTGGACAGTGACCAGATAGAAGAAGGCTGAGATCATTCACCTGGAAAATCCAATCTCTAGATCAGTTCTAATTCAAATACTCCACTAGAGGAAGAACCTAAAACATGACAAAGCAATCTGGAAAGATAAGTTACTCAAGCTCAAATTGTATTCATGAAATTATTGGCTTCATCTATAATTACTTCCTCTCTAATCATGATCTTGGTCCAGAGTATATTGTTGAAACTCAAAATGATCAGTTTCAACTTGAAGAGCCTCAAAGGATGGATCCCATTCCCATAGCTCTGGTACACACTCAAATACCTATAGGAAGCCTTGATAGACATAAGCCTCCTTCTTTATTTCCTACAGATGTAAAGATCTCAAACACATATGTAAAAATCCCAGAGTTACAGGTTGAAATTCCAGATAGTTATAAACCCTTTACTTTACCTCCTATACCTGTGAAAGTCCCAGAAAGATACAAGCCTCAGTGTTTTCCTCCTTTTCTCCATGACCTCCTTGCCAATTATAGTAATAATCTTCCCAGGTTTGATGAAGAGAATGTGAATATTCCTGCAGAAAAAAACATCCATAATTTTGAAGATTTCCTTGACCTTTATGAGGTTGAAGTTGACAATGTATATATAAGGTTGTTTTCCCTGTCTTTGCAAGTTAAAGTTAAGAACTGGTTTAGAAATCTCCCAGCCGCAAGCATTAACAATTTCCATCAGTTTGTAAAACTTTTCCTAGATTGATGGGTGATCATGAGAAATGTCTTTTTCATCCTAGAAGAATATGACCATTTGAAAAGATAGTCAGGGGAAACAATACAACAATTTTCAACAAGGTTCAATAAGGTATATCATGCAATGCCTATTGATATAAGGCCACCCCCAGGATCAACTCACTTTCATTTCCCAGATTCCTTCGATCCTGGGATGGCATTCCCATTAAGAGAAAGGAACACTACAACTCTTGAAGAAATGAAGAACATTGCAGTTGATGTGGAGGCCAACTTGTTGATCAAAAGGTCAAAGGTAAAGAACAAAGAAAAGGAGCAGCTGAAATCTTCAAAAGCTAAACTGTACATTCTGGTCAGAACCATGGAAGAAATGTTGCACAGGATTAGCATAAGAGAAAAGCTCAATGTTCAAAGACATCATGTTCCATTGATTTCAGAAAAATAAAGGGTCACTATCCCCAAACATGTTGCAGCTCATCATCGGTACCATGGTTTGGATAACAATTATTTCATGTATTCAATTCACAATACAGTCGAAGATAAAGTTCAAAACTAGAATATGGAAGAAGATTCTCCTAATATGATATGCATGTTCAATGGAATTTCATCCATGGATGATTCACCCAAGCTTGATTGGTACAATGATGATTGTACCACATTGAATTTTTCAAAGCAATCACCAACATGTCACTGGCAGGAAGAAGATAAGTTATAGCTCAGATCTGACAGTCAGCCTTTGCACAACAATCATGACAGTGATGAGGAAAATGCAGAAAATTTCAAAGTAAGGGACAAATCTTTGCCCTTATGTTTCTCATCTTTTCAATTTCTGAAAAGAAACTCTAGGCAAGTTGTAAATAGTGAAGACAATTTTTGTTTTGATGAGTTAGTAAAGGATGTCATTGATGACATGGGACCTTTTTTAGACCCAAAATCATAGTCACTAATTTCCCTTGATTTTCAAAGTCCAGATGGAAGTCAAAATCTCGAAACAAGATTTGAATAAGTAGAATGTAATTTTGTACCATTAGATTATAATTCATTTCAAATATTAAAGGAGACTCTTGAACAAATTTTGAAGGATAAATACATAGAAATCCATAAAATGTCATGTGAATCAATGAAGCAATCTTGTCAATCCTTTCAGGATCCCATAGAAACAATTTTAGATGATATGTGTAGTCAAGAGCCTGTTTTGAAATTCAATTATGGATTGAAAAACATCTATGATTGGGATATGATCAGACAATCAGCTTCATTGTCTGGTTTAGTAGGAGGATCACCACAAAGCCCATCAGAGAATTTGCAGTCATGTAAAGAAGCATTGGAGGACACAGAAGGCATAGGTGAAAAATCAAGTCAGGATGTTGAATTGTTTGAAGTTGAAAATCAAAGGATGGGCCAAGCCTATATTGATCCTGTAAATACATATATGGAGAAATTCTTCAATACATGATCCTTTTCCATTTCCAGTATTTTTCCTATTGTCCAGGTTCAACAAATCCTCTGTGGTGAATACCAGGCTAGAAATTACTCTCAATCACGAGTAATAGACTTATTTCTAAGTTTTATAAAAGACAGTGGAAGAATAGAGTTATTAGATCAACTGTTGGATTGGCTTCATTGACATTTTTCCATTACCTAGCTGAGCAGTGATTGTAGTAGATTAGGATAGGAGAGTATGAATAAGCTCAACATTCCGAACAACTCTTTTTCAACAGTGTTCTTTTTTATTTGGTCTCAGTTGAAAGATCAAAATAGGTACAGGTTGCAGAATTAGATGTTGGGATCATCCCAATGGATAAAACACTAGTCTACATGTTCAAGAGGTCTAAGATTCTTGACACCTCCTCAGGAGCTGCCATCCCCAGGTGGAGCCTATGTTAGGGTCCTATAATTATAGGATATCTGATGATTCATATATCATTTGAGGGTCTCATGATGAAGTTCCTGGCTTGTTGGTCTCTTAGTTGTTTCCATTTCCCCCTCCATCCATTTCGCCTGATCCTCCATCACCCTGCTGCATCCTTCATCCACCCCTGCACCCTTCAGTCCCTCACCCTTCATTCCTTCACCCCTTTGCCAATTTTATCCCTGCACAAATAAACAAACTTAGGTTAAAAGAAAAATCAATCGGTTAATAATGTTAGTAATAAGTTTATTATAGTTATAATAGGTTAGACTAATTAATAATTAAGTTAGTGTTTAGGTTAATATTAAACATTAAAAATAAAACAATATTAATAAAAATTATAATAAACATATATATTAAAACATATAAAATAATAAACAATAAATACATATATTTAAAAACAAAACTAAAAAACAAAATATGAAAAATATAAAACAAATAAAATACAAAACATATAAAACAAAAAGAAAATAATTAAAAAAATAAATAAACAAAAAAAAATTAAAAAACAAAAACGTACCTCACATCACATCACATCCCAAATCAACGTCCATTAATCATATCGAACCCCCCCTTGCCATCCGAACTTTAATGAGAGGGGGGGTCCGATATCCAAAACCACCCAGGACAGGTGTCACCTCAAGGTGAAGTCAGACCCCCCCTCCCAATACCTCTTACCACTTCAGGGGGGGGTCCAACCAAAACCACTCTCCCTCCAAAAATTTTCAAAAACCATTTTTGCATGTTCAGAACGTCTTTTCTCGGGAAGGATTCTGGGCAAACGAAAACAAATTTTGAAAAATGGAGAGAGGTTTTTCTCCATAACGGGCTGAAAAACAAAAATTCTCTAATTTTTTTCACGGGTGCCACCATTTGGGATAATCAAAGTATCTTTCAGCCTCATTTTTCATATTTCCGATTTTTCCTCTTTCAATCTTGATTTTGCGGGAGTTGGTTCGATGAGATGGAGACAAATTTGGAGAAACCAAAGGAGGTTTTCGTCCAGAACATGTCCATATACAATAAAATCCTTCATTTTTTACACAAGTGTCACCGTTGAGGAGAAAAAAAGGTCTGAGTTGACCCCTTTTTTTCAGTAGTTCGACCCATTTTCATGGCGGACAGTTCCAGATTTTTGGGGATTTTTTGCTATTTTTGGATGAGGTGGTTGAATTCAACCTCCTGAGCCTAGGAGAGTATTTCATTTATATTGTAGCAAGTCAAATGTACTAAGGGGATTTGGTAAGAGGAAAATTTTCCATCCTGTATATTTTTTCACCGAGTTTCAAGTGACTATTCGCAAGTAATACAAGACCAGGTGTTCAGGATTCATGTTGTGTTTGAAATGGTGAAGTTTTCCCCTCTATTTTATGTAATTTTCCATTGTTGATCTTCCTCTATATTTCTGAGATTCTAATTGTAAAGCAGAAGGTCATGAATAGGATTTTTTATTTAGACCACCCTATTCTGGTTGTGTTTACAATCTATATGTTTTCCACTAAGGACAGATTGAGGAATTCTTAATTTATCCTCAGTCTCTACCTAGCCTTACATTCTCTTCTATTTTAAAATCCTTTAAAAAATCTAGATTTCCCTTTTTCACTCATGCTTGATACTTTTTCAAATAGATCACCGAAGCCTTTTGACTCCATTTCCCTTGGTTTGTTCCCTTTCTTTCCCCACCAAACCAATTCAAAAATACAAACTCTGAACCCATTAGCTAGACTAATATTTATTCAAACAAATCTAAATCTGACAGAGAGATCCCTTTCTGAGTCTTGAAGGGCTAGAGCCAAGACTTGAAGCGGTTTTGTGGTTACCCCTGCCGATTTCCTCCTCAAGCTGGGAAATTATAGGATGATAACATAGGTAATGAGATGGAAGGGGGGAGGTAGGGTGACCACACCCTACAATGATGATTTATTTTATTGGTGGAGGCGGCAAGTCATTTCTCTGGATGACTATCACTATGCATGGATCGACTTTAAAGGGGACCCTGACATGCCACTACCACCAGGGACCGCCTACGGGGATATAGGTATGTCAATGTTTTTAAATATTTATTTTTTTTGTATTTTTGTATAGTAAAACGAAAATATTTTTGGATGATGCTTAAATACTAACTAGACACTTGCATGACACAGACGTAGGTCTGTGACGGCCTAACGGGATTCCACGACATTATCGAAGGCACCAGGGAGATTAGGCGGTAGGAGGAGAAGCAGAGAGAATCCTTCAAAATGTGCAGGGAAGCCTGTCTCGTTTGACACATAGGATTCTAATGATTTAGGTAGAGGATCTGTCGGAGGCCATGCAGCGACTAGTTGGTGTGCCCAAAGCTTGGATGCGACTCTTTCGGTGTCTCACAAATGTCGTAGTTTGTTATCATGACACACATCCGACACCACATGCCTAATGTTATGGATCTTGTATTATCGACTGTATATGTGTATTGAGGATGTTGGCCCCAATTTTGTACTATAAACATCATATTTTTTGAAATATATATAAAACAGGGATCTTCAACTTTACTTATATTACAATGTGTACACTGATGAGATGGTTTTCTTTCCTTTAGTTATGTGACAAATGCCAATCTAAATTGAAATTATCATAAGCATCAAATACATAATTAGAACTCCTAGGAATGTGATGATAAGTAATAAAATCGAACTATCACTCTAAAAGATGTAGTTGTAGGAATCGTCAGAGTAAAGTAGGATCGCGCATGCGATAACTGTCGTTTAATTGACATACTACTAACTGGGAATCCAGAAGAACCTATAAAGAGGGAATACCATTTGAAATAGCATTGTGAAAAATTTCTATAACGACGCTATATTCGACCACATTATTTGTGGATGGCCCTAGGCATACGCCACCTGAAGACACCAGTAGACCTTTGGGTGAGTAAACCACCCAAGCGGTGGAAGCCAAGTTCCATGTATGATGATTAGATCCATCTGCGATTCCTAAGTAGACTGAAGACTCTATTGACATCTACCAACCAAGGGAAAACTCAATAAGCAAGATGAAGACAAAAAGTGAAGGGAAAAGATATATGTACTAAATTACATTAGTATACAAAGAGTTACGCTCAAGCTTGGGGCTCAAGCATAATATCGTTTCAAGTAGAGCCCATTCCTGGGCTTGGCCAACATATTCCCTTCATAATGTTCTAACTCATAGGCTCCTTTTTCTAAGGCACGTCGCATGATATAAGGACCGTGCCACATGGGTTTGAACTTGCCTATCCCAAATGGTTCTTTGGCTTGATCATATTAAACAACCAAGCCACCCTCAATGTACAACTAAGGATATAAAGACTTATCGTACTAGACCTTGACATGTTTTTTGCTTTCCTCAATAGCCGTAGGGGTGTCTCGACGCTGCTCATCAAGACTCTCTAGGTGTACAAGGCATCGCTCGAGATCGGAAGTGTAAGGGAGGAGCGCGAATGCAAACTTAAGAGAAGGGATTTCACATTCAATAGGTAATATTGACTCCACATCATGTACTAACTGGAAACGAGAGAATATGGTGGCAGTCTTAACCAAGGTTCAGTATGCCCAAAGTGCGGGATATAGCATAATGTGCCAGTCAGATTTAATCTAGCTGATAGTTTTTTGCAAAATGGTCTTGAGAGACTTGTTGATGACCTCTACTTATATATTTTATTGGGGGTAGTAAGGGAAAGAACGACATTGCTTAAACCCTAGCTTGGATGCTATCTCTTCCATCATTTTGTTCTGAAAGTGATTTCCATGATAAGTGACAATCTCACTCGGGATGCCAATCCTAGTGATAATTTGATTGAATCCAATGAAGGTGACAATATTCCCATCATATTTAACTGTAGGTATGGCCTCGTACCACTTAGTGTTGGGCCCGAGATATGATCAATTTTATGACAGTTATTATACACTTTTGTCGCATGTACATATGTGTTTTTCATATTTTAAAAGGAGTTTTTTGAAGAATTTCATGATAAATCGATATGATCGACACTAGGTATGTCTGATTCATGTTTAATGATTATATTGAGTATAATTCATCATGTTTTATGATTACCAAGATCTAATTCACATTTTTCTAGTGTTATAGGGAAAAAATGCACCATGTTTCTACTTTCGACACTTGATCTGACACTCCTCCCAACGCTTGTTCCAGTACCCGATCCAAAACTCCGTCCAGTACCTCTTCCTGCACAAAAATGGAGGGAGATTTGGTGGTTATGGTATTGGTGTCCAGTGGGGGGTGATTCAGAGACATGGGTTTTGTTCATGTTTATCTTCTCTAGCTACTGAACTCTTGACAACTCGATTTTGGGTTGTTATGGTGGGTGATTATTGGGTGATTATTGGCAGTTAGGGCACCATTAATGAAATTTTCTAATTTTAGAAGTGGTTCAACCCTCCTGTGGTTGACCGCTTGGTATGTAAACATTATAAATACCACCATGATGG
This sequence comes from Picea glauca, assembly GCA_000966675.3. Lineage (NCBI taxonomy): Eukaryota > Viridiplantae > Streptophyta > Pinopsida > Pinales > Pinaceae > Picea > Picea glauca. Next base: position 286,269 of record JZKD02S0298354.1, on the reverse strand, counting down.
TCAGATAATTTTTAGTCAGTAGCAAAAGTCGTGTGTTAGAGCCAAAAACGATTTTGGCTCCGTTTTTGCATTTTTCAATTGCTAGAATTGTAGAAGACTGTGTTTTTCAAGTTTTAATGGTGAAATCATTTTGCTGAAGCTCATGGTGTGCATTTGAGAAGTGACCATGACTTATTGGGGGGGGCACCAATAGTCTAGTAATTGTTCTGTGTTATTTATGCATTTCATAGCTTAGATGTCATTTTTATTTCCTGTACATGAACTGTTCCTTTATTTCTTTCTTATCTAATTTGTTGTTGTAGTTTAACTGTTTTAATTATCTTTTGCAGGTTAGTATGGAGGATATTTGTTAATATGCATTGATTTTATAATTAGGAATGAGTTTGCAAACTCATACACTAACCCTGTGTGTAATTAGATATTAGATTGGATTTTATTTATGCTTTTAAAATCAAATTTAAAATATAAGTTAAAACAGAGTAGAACAAAGTTTT
>JZKD02S0298354.1:261500-285725 GCA_000966675.3 Picea glauca | reverse complement strand
CTTAGTTGTCTATTTGCTTTAATAGGTTAGTTAGTTGTCCTTGCTTGCTTGTTTATTTGCTTTAATAGGTTAGTTAGTTGTCTTTGCTTGCTTGTTTATTTACTTTCTTTCATAGGGTAGTTACTCATTGCATATAGGCTGGCAAGTTATAGTAGTTTTATTTTTTCATTGGCTTATTGATAGGCTTAATAGTTTCTTTTTCATATTGCTTATTGTTGAACTAGCTTGCTTCAAGTAGGGTTTTTACTTGTTTTCTTAGGACTATCCATCTATCCTTGGCCCAAAAGTACTTAGGTTACCTAGTTTAAAGTTGCTTAGTAGGGTTTTCTCATTAGATAGGTTTTCTTGAGTAGATTAGCCTTAGATAGCTACCTCCCTAGTTAGACTATACTACTACCATCCCTAATACCTTTGGCATATATTTTGCTACAACTCTAAGTTTACTTACCCCAGGTTGACAATTTAATTGAGGGTTTTTAGTGTGTTTTTAGTGCATATACAACACCCATCATTTTTGGCGCCGTTGTTGAGGAGTTGTATCAAGGTAGGAAATAGTTAGGAATTAGATCATTTGTAAACCTTAGCATTAGTTTGATGGCAGGGGGACTTTAAGACAAGAGGTAAGAACCTGTGCAGGTTCCCCCAAACCCAATGATAGTTTTTCTTTTTCTTTTTGTTTACTTTCATTAATAGACCTAGGGACCCAAAAGGTAGATACATCAGGCCTTTCAACCAAGGTTCCTTCCGACCTTTTTGGGGGAAGGAACATTCTAGTCATAAACTCCGCAAACCAATACCAAAAAACAGAAGCTAGCTCAACTGAAAGAGCTAAAGTAGTCTTTGAAGAGACTAAGACAAGGAGCACTATAGAGCATAAAATTGAAGCATCAGTAGTATTGGGACAGAAGGAAAGACCACTAGAACCTTCCACAGAACTAAAAAATACAACCTTTGTTTTACACCACCATCAGGAGATCCTAACTTTGTGGACATCATCTTTGTGTGAACCAAGTTTTATCAAATGGAAAGATGAACTCAGAAGCAACCATTAGCCCGAGGGAACTTTCTCAAATCCTAGCAATAGCCGGGATTTCTTCTTTTCAAGAAGAACATATTTTGGCAGCAACCAAAAGAATATCTACCTCTCCATAAATATTAGAAGAATCAAGGTCCTATGAGCTACAAAATGATTTTCCTTTCCAAAATGTGAAGGAAGATGAAAAATTATGGACTACACCTAGTGAAGAGAAATCATTAAGACCTGAGATTGAGGAGTTCTCTACATCCACCTCATCATATCTTGTATGTACTTCAAAAATCAATCATCTATAAGAAGAGGATTTGCATAACATGATGAAGGAGAGCACATAAATTACTGTTGATGAACATCAAGATTAAATTGAAATTTGGTTTCAAGAGGTCATCATGCCATAATACTGTTCTCTTCTTCAACACCTTCTGATGCCAAAACAAGTAGGTCGGTTGGTTCTTCATATCCAGGTAATCATTGCGATAACTTTTTTCATATATGGATATGAGTATGTTTCTTATCTTTCTTCGCACATGGTTACAGTGGAAGAGTTCTTACACTTGAATAAATATTTTCCCTTTCTTTTTTAGGTAGGGTAGGATAGTAAATAAAAGTTGCATGTTGTTAGTTTAGCTTAGAAGTCTAATGCAGCCTCGTTTTACATTTTCTTTTAATAAAACAACTATGAGATACATGTTCCTATGTCTTGATCTCATTGATCTCATTAGTTTATTATATTTTAGAGTGTGGTTTTTGCAAACATTTTTAGAGATCTCTGTAGGTATTTATCTCACCAGGAGTAGACAGTTCAAGGAAATATAAAAGAAGGATTTTTCTTCAAAACATTGTTACACTTGAACCTTGTTCTCTGCTAAGCATCAAATGAATAATGAGTTGTTGTAATTAGCCATGTTTTTTCAAAGACTTTCATTTTCTTTTTCTCAAGGAATCTTAAATAGCAGTTGCTCTTGAACCTTCACCGTTATATAAGGAAGTGACACCATAACCATCAATCTTAGTGGTCTCTCATACAGTTTCTCCAAGAAACCTGAGTAAATCATATTTATTAAAGAGTAACAAGGAGGTCTGATTAGATTTTAGTCATGGAAAAATCACAATAACTTACAAAAGAAGAAAGTGAGTTGAGCCTAGAGATACCTTTCTGTTCTTCTCAATGGTACCATCCACTACACACCAAATAGCTTGATTATATCATATCTTTAGATAAGCCACGTCTGCTTAAGTACCCCTTACATCAGGATAATCACTAAGGAATATATATAATGGAAATTCATCCTCTAACATAAATACCAACCCAATAAAAAGAAAGAAAAAGTTGGTTTTAGAGTTGTCTCCCCATCTTCTTGCATAAAGCAATATTATACTAAAATCTTAAAAGATGGAGGGCCAGTCTCTGAGGGTGTAAGAGGCTAACCTGTTGGGATACTTGGGATACTGAATAGGTCTACTGGTAGTGGGTACCGGCTTGTGGTATGACTAGGTAAACCCGTCGGAGTACTGAACAGGCTTGCTGATAGTGAGGCATTCTACCTAGCGAGGATGATAATCTGAAAAAAAAAATAAATAATAAATTTAAACTTGTCCTGATGTACGACATTACTTGTAGACAAAGCTAACATGAAGTATGTATGGTTAATCTAAGGTTAATGAAATCCATAAACTTTCCATTGGGAACTAACTTTGAGAGTATCTTGAATCTCTCTTGCCTACCTCTTCTTATCTATATATAGGATCTCTTATCCTATAGGTGGGGCCATCTTCTAACCATCTCGTCAGACCAATCTGTAAAATTAATCTTTACACTTTACAAACTGTAAATCTTCAACTATCGGGAGAACTGACTAGTTTCCTATACTTTTTATTGTGAGGTGTCACAATACTTAGGTGTGGGGGAGGGGTTCATGAGTTGACCAATGATCATTGCCTAAAGAAGTAAATCTTTGTAAAATTTTGTATTATTTTCATGATACAGGTTATTACATCAACAGTCATTTTATCTTGAAGTGATAAAATCTTGTGTGCTATAAATTGTTGTATATGTCCTTAACAAACCACTCTGTTGGTTTATTTTTGTTACAGACTATTCACTGTAGGTTTGACATTACATTTTTTTTATAGTTTGTTCATTGTAGGTTTGAAATTACATGTTCTATGCAAGTGGATTGAATGAGCATGGTGGAAAAATCAACAATAATGGAACACTCTTAGCCTGCCTCAACTCCTATTCACTATGTTCATGGCCTCTGAGGAATCAATTTCCTCAGCCACACAAATCCCAACAGTTGGAGACCGTTGATTTAAACACCACCAGTTGCCAAGAGAAAGATATAACAGTGTTTTCAAAAATGAATTTCAAAACATCTCTAGAGATAAGGGATACTCCAAGGAGTGGATAAAAGAGGAGCTAATCAAACCCTGTCATAGTCATCACCATATTGATTACATGTGAAGGTAGATATTCCATCTTTAAAGCCTGCCAATTTCGATTATTAGCTCACTTTCAATTCAATAAGCCAATGTAACTTTCCCTTTTACTTCTTAAAGAGTCTTGAGAAGATGTCTTCCCAAGTGAGGAAGGATGTAACCAATCCCCATAACAACCTATTTCACCACGGCCTTATCAAACTACTTGTCTTAGCCGAGTTGGAAAAATAGGAGAAAACGTGGGATGAGTTCATTTACCAATTTCCAAACCCTCATATTACAATCAAGACTAGCATGAAGACTCTTGACCTAGGGACTATTACTCCACCCAAACCCTCATGCTCAAGCTATTCCTTTACTAGACCAAAAGTCCAAGAAACTTGTTGATACCCCTGCAGCCTCATCGGGCAAGAAGACCAAGAAGCCTATTGCTAACCCCCCTCTAAAAATAGTAAATACCATGAAGCCTATTGCTAATTCATGGCATGAGGACATGCCATATATTTGGTTGGGGGGAGTTTCCTAAGCTAAAAAATCTAAGCATTGCCCATTTGTATAACAATCCCATGAGAAGAGGAAGTAGGATTTCTGTCAAAATTATGTCATATCGTCTTTTTACAAAGTCTTGGGATATTATATCAACAATTGTTTGTATTGGTATGCTAAATTATATACTGCTGACATCATTGTGTGTGTCATAATCTCATGTACATTTTTATGTTTATGCTATAGAAGACTGTTTATACCTAACTATTATTTGTGACAAATACAGAGCGATTACAACTACTAAATACTTATTGTCATCTGTATTCCAAGCTTATGAAAAGAGGATCATTTTTTTGAATTGTTACATATTGATGAAAGAAAAGACCAAATCTCATGTTCACCATGCCTACCAGTACAAACCAAGCCTTTTGTTAGTATCTGTCAGTTCTGTCACTCACCAATGATCAAATTGTTATATTTTCAAAATAAACTTATCAAATAAAATTTGACATATCTTGGTTGTAAAATTGTCATTGGTGTGTCTAGGTGTCATTACTACTCCCTCCACTAATCCAAGGTCATAAATGTTCATCATGGTCATGTCATCATTCATTGTCATAAATTTTCAAATGATTGTCTTGTTCAAATTTCTACTTAAAAATTGGTTTTTGAATTAAGGAAGATGAATTTGACAAAAGTGAAAGAGGTTTTTGTCAATAATATACCAAGAAACAAAAACCTCCTTCATTTTATTCACATGTGTTATTGTTTGAGAGAAATCCCCCAAATACAGTCACTATAGGAGAGTTTCTGCACATTTGGACAGTTTGACTTCAAGTCAGTTTTCATAGGGTTGGAGAAGGAATTTGCAATGCTTGATGGTTTTATTGTGTAGAAGACATTATAAAATTTACACCCATACCAATTTCATCCCAAAATTCCTCTGGGAAGGCCTCCAAAATCCCTATCAAAGAACACGTTGTGCTTCTGCAAGTTTTGAGTAACCAACTTCACGCTGGGATTCTGAACAAATGGGAAAGTAATTTCGAAACCTGGAGGAGGTTTTTGTTCATAACATGCCAAAACAGAATAAAATATCTCAGGATTTTAATATACTTTATGGTTTGGAATATATTCTATCATCTTAGAGGCCTATGCTTTCAGAAAATAAAACACTCTGTTTTTTTTCTTGTTTTAGTCATATTTTGTTTTTGTGTTTTCCTAACAACAAGGAAGGAATTTTTTAAAACCAAGAGAGGTTTTTATCAAGGATATATTAAAAAACAATAATATCTCTCAGTTTCTAAATATATGTTATGGTTTTGGATATATTCAATTCTCTTAGCGGCCTAGTTTTTTAGGAAATAAAACACTTTGTTTTTCCTATTTTAGTTATGTTTTCTTGGTGTCTTTTCCTAACAACTGAAAGTGAATTTTTGAAAACCAAGAGAGGTTTTTGTTAAGAACATATTCAAAAACAAAAAACTTTCAGTTTTTACATAGGTTTTACTATCTTGTAGTTATAGGTGTCACTTTGATACCTATTTTTCACAAGTTAGCTAGGCCAGAATTGTTGTGCTTGTGGGAAGTCACTTTTGGAACTAATTTTGCAGAGGTAAAATTTTTTGTTTTGCATGGTTTAAAGGATAGAGGGTATAATATAAATATCAAGTCTCCCTCAATTGTCATCAACAACCTCCAAAAACTCCCAACCCTCTAGTTCAAACTTAGAAAGCATGAAACACTGAGTTGTCATTTACGCCATGATAACATTGTCCTACAAGCCAAGATGAATTCTCTACAGTGTTAGGTTGATGATATTACTACCACCAATAATAGTCTCTGGATGCAATTAAAAAACCACAAAAAATTCAATTCAAAAACCTCTGGGCAAGTGGGAGAAGCTTCTAAATCTAATCCACCCCCTCCTTCACAAATTTAGTCATAAAGGGCAATTTCTTTTTGTTTGCAGTGGGACCTGCAAAATCTTAGGTGTGGGGGTAATGTTGGGCCCGAGATATGATCAATTTTATGATGGTTATTTTACACTTTTTCCGCATGTACATATGTGTTTTTCATATTTTAAAAGGAGCTTTTTGAAGAATTTCATGATAAATCGGTATGATCGACACTAGGTACGTGTGATTCATGTTTAATGATTATATTGAGTATAATTCATCATGTTTTATGATTACCAAGATCTAATTCACATTTTTCTGGTGTTACAGGGCAAAAAGCACCATGTTTCTGCTTCCGACACTTGATCCGACACTCCTTCTAGCACTCATTTTGGTACCCGATCCGACACTCCGTCCAGCATCTCTTCCTGCACAAAAACGGAGGGCGATTTTGCGGTTATGGTATTAACGGCTAGTGGGGGGCGAATCAGAGACATGGGTTTTGTTCATTCTTATCCCCTCCATCTACTGAACTCTTGACAACTCGATTTTGGGTTGTTATGGTGGGTGATTATTGGCTATCTTTGTTTCAGTAGTTAGGGCACCATTAATGAAATTTGCCAATTTTAGAAGTGGTTCGACCCTCCTGTGGCCGACCACTTGGTATGTAAACATTATAAATACCATCGTCGTGGTCAGATAATTGTTAAGCAGTAGAAGAAGTTGTGTGTTAGAGCCAAAAACGATTTTGGCTCTATTTTTGCATTTTTCAATTGCCAGAATTGTATAAGACTGTGTTTTTCAAGTTTTAATGGTGAAATCGTTTTGTTGAAGCTCGTGGTGTGCATTTGAGAAGTGACCATGACTTGATGGGGGGGSGCACCAACAGTTTGGTAACTGTTCTATGTGTTATTTATGCATTTCATAGMTTAGATGTCTTTTTTATTTCATCTACATGAACTGTTCCTTTATTTCTTTCTTATCTAATTTGTTGTTGTAGTTTAACTATTTTAATTCTCTTTTGCAGGTTAGTATGGAGGATTTTTGTTAATATGCATTGATTTTATAATTAGGAACGAGTTTTCAAACTCATACACTAACCCCATGTGCAATTAGATGTTAGATTGGATTTTATTTATGCTTTTAAAATCAAATTTAAAATAGAAGTTAAAAAAGAGTAGAACAAAGTTTTATTGCATGTCTTATTTAACAAGGATTTGATGGATGGATAGGATTAGTTTCAGTTTTTAATTATAGATTGTTTATTCCATTTTTACATAGATCTTGCTTAACTAGCTGTTAGTTAATGTATTCGTTAGTTTACTTTTTATACGTCATGCTTTAATTTATGTTTTAAGCATTTTCCTTATTACATTTTGAATTGTTAAGATAGAGCTACTTTAGTTTATGTTATGCAACTTCTTTCTTAGATTTAGGTTGTAGTTTCAAGTTGTCGTTAATGATTGAATTTAGTATAGTATAAGTTTGCTTATATTAGTATAGAATGCATTTGAATTTCATAAATTAGAAAACAGTTTCTTGCTTCCATAGAGTAGAAGATAGCTTTCTTGCTTTCATACCTTAGGAGATAGTTTTATTGTTTTTGTAGGGTAGATAATCTTTGCTTTAATAAATTAGATAGTAGCTTGCTTATTATAGGTTCAAGACTAGTTGTTAGTGTGTCTTGCTTTCAGTTAAATAGATTTCCTTTTATGAATTAGAGATAGTTTTGAAGTTTGAATTAAGAACATAGTTCACTTGCCTCTTAGGCTAGATAGTTGATTCAATGAGAAGATTTCTTTTGATTATTTGTAGTAGAAGTTTTCTTAGAGTAGTTAGTTGTCTGTTTTCTTTAATAAGTTAGCTTGTTGTTTTGCTTAGTTGTCTATTTGCTTTAATAGGTTAGTTAGTTGTCCTTTCTTGCTTATTTATTTGCTTTAATAGGTTAGTTAGTTGTCTTTTCTTGCTTGTTTATTTACTTTCTTTCATAGGGTAGTTACTCATTGAATATAGGTTGGCAAGTTAAAGTAGTTTTCTTTTGTCATTTGCTTATTGCTAGGCTTAATAGTTGCTTTTTCCTATTGCTTACTGTTGAACTAGTTTGCTTCAAGTAGGGTTTTTACTTGTTTTCTTAGGACTATCCATCGATCCTTGGCCCAAAAGCACTTAGGTTACCTAGTTTAAAGTTTCTTAGTAGGTTTTGCTCATTATATAGGTTCACTTGAGTAGATTATCCTTAGATAGCTACCTCGCTAGTTAGAGTATACTACTACCAACACTTCTACCTTTGGCATATATTTTGCTACAACTCTAAGTTTACTTACCCGGGGTTGACAATTTAATTGAGGGATTTTAGTGTGTTTTTAGTGCATATACAACACCCATCACTTAGTAAAGTAGTTGACGACCACGATAATGTGGTGATGCCCCCCAACCGAAGTTGGGTTGAAATCCATGAAGTCCACCTCCCACTTAGTAAAGGTACTGACGGTAATGACTGGGTGAAGAGGGGCTAGATGTGAGCGCATTTTACGAGTGAACACCAGGCAGGGGTGACACTTTTTTGTAGCTTCAACGCAATCTTTAAAGATAGAAGGCCATAAGTAACCAAGTCGCAAAATTTTCTGGGTTGTCACAAGCCCTGATAGATGAGCACCACAAGCCCCATTGTGGTAATCATTTAGAACTGACTTGACTTCTTCATGAGTTAAACAATGAAGAAGGATATTGTTTATTCCTCTATGATACATATTTTCGCCGACGATAATATAATTCTTGTCTTGGTCATCTTGCGAGAGATGCTGAGGGAACCTCAAAGTTTGAAGATAGAGAACAATGTCTCCATACCGGGGGTCGGATGATGAGAAAAAGAAAATTTGTTCATCCGCAAATGAATCAACATGGATGACATCCTCATATAATCGTGGAAAGTTGGATATTAACTCTTCAAAGACTAGTGATTTCTTAGATTTCGTAGAAGCAAAATCAAGATCAAATTCTTGTAAAATGACAATCCATTTATTATATTTTCCCCCTATGATACTCCTGGTAAGGAAATATTTAAATTGATTGACATTGAAAACCACAGTAGTCTTGCAAAGAAATATATAATGGCATAAACGTTGGACTGCATGAAAAACAACCAAAGATAGCTTTTCAACATGTGAATAATTGAGCTCGAGGCCAACTAAGTTTCGACTAACATAGTAGATGACGTTCTCACAGAGCTCATCATCCTCTTGAACCAAAACCATACCAATAGTCTCTTTAGATACAACAACATAAAGAAAGTAATCCCTACTGTAGTCAGGAGACTTTAGCATAGGCTTCAATACCAAGGATTTCTTCAAAGCATCGAATGACTCCTGGGCTCACTCATCCCAGATAAAAGGGGTGTCCTTCTTCAAAAGTTGCATGAAACCCTTAGTGATATTGACGTAGTTTACTATAAACCGACGTAAGAAGTTAGCTTTCCCCTGTAAACCTTGGAGTTGTCGAATAGTGCGCGGGGGAGGCAACCAAAGTATTGCCTCAACCTTTAATGGATCTACCATGATCCCAGTCTCAGAAACTAGAAATCCAAAAAGATGAACATACCTAATGCAAAAGATGCACTTATGAGGGTTTAACTGGATTCTATAATGATGACATCTTTCAAAAAATAGCTGAAGGTGCTTGGAGTGATTCATTCTCTTATGAGAGTGAGCAGCAAGATCTTCAAGATCAACTTCAACTATATGCTTAAGATTGTGGAATGTGAAGGTCATAGCACGTTGGAAGGTTGCTCTAAAATTTTTAAGACCGAAAGGCATCTTCCGGTATGCGAAATTACCCCGAGGACAAATAAATTTTTCCTTGTGTTGATCCTTGAGTTTAATTTGAATTTGGTTATACCCTGAAACTTCATCCATGAAAGAAAACACTTTGCTTCATGCAGACTCATCGAGAATCTGATCGATGAAAGGTGTCGAGAAGTTTTCTTTAGGACAAGCTTTGTTCAGGTCACAAAAGTCCATGCATACAAGGATGGTTCCTTGTTTCTTATTGACGAGAACGGGGTTAGATACCCATTCATTCAAGGGAATTGGGTAGATAAATCCAACATTAAGTAGTTTCTCTACCTCTTCCTTAATAGCATGGGCCTTCCAGGGATTGACAGCTCTAAGACGTTGTCGAACAGGCTTATCATTCGGGTAAGTTCTAATATCATGCTCGAAAATACGAGGGTTGATTCCTGGAATCTCTTCATATGACCAAGCAAATACATCTCAGAATTCCTTGAAGAGTTCCATGTAGATCAAGATTTTTTCTGGCGAACAATCTACACCGATATGTACGTTTTCAATCTTTCTAGGGGTACGAGAGATATCAATCATGACGGTAGGAGATATACTCGCCATATTTCCTTCAGCATAAATTATGTGCGTATCAAGTGGAACTATAGTGTGACCGACTATCTCACTCAAAGTAGATCGAAATTCATCTTGTTCGATTATAGCAAGCTCTAGGAGAAAATAAGAGAGATGATGCATATCATCCCAAGGTTTGTCAGAACCATTAATGGCTTCGATGATGGATTCTATTGAGGGAAAAGTCTCATCAAGGTAGTCATGCGAAAAAGACAACAAAGTGGCCCACATGGGCTTAAGAACAGGATCCTCCTCCTCTGTCGGTGAAGTAATAGGATCGAGATTGGTGGAAGAGTCAAGAATAGATTGATACGCAATATTTGCTTCCGATAGTGGCATGGACATTCTAGGATGTGAATTACCTTCATAAGATGAATTCAAGGAAGGTAGGGTCCAAGGATCATTAAAATAGGAAGTGCAGAAAGGAACGTACCTCTCTAACGAAACAGGCCTACTAGACATCACGTAAACATGGTGAATTGGCCCCATGAAGTTGAAGGTACCCATAAGGGATGAATACATTCTGAAACCAATATTCTTAGTTGTCGGTTGAGAATTGTTGACCATAAGGATCGACGATCCAACATATGCATTAGGGCTAGCATACACAAAGGATAAATGGTTGATTGTCATGATCTTCCCATCATGAGGAAAACAAAAAGTACGAAAGATGGATGATACGATGACATTCATAGAATAAGTCCAACTGCATCCTAGTAACAATTTATAATCGAGGGGCACATCAACCACCTCAAAATCCATCTCTATCGTCTTCCCACCTAATTGGACCAGAAAGGCAGAAAGAATACCTTGAGGGTGGAAGGAACGACAGTCAAAAGAAGTCAACATGGTCGACGATTAAGAAAGAGTTGAAGAGCCGAGAGATTTCCAATAGATAAGGGACATCACAAACATAGTAGCGCCTTCATCAACAATCGTACATTTGATGGTATAATTTGAGTATCCCACGTGGATTTGGAATGCCACATGGTAAGGCAAGCGAGGCTTCACATCTATGACGTCAACCTTGATAACTTTTGAGCCACTAGGGTCTAGATATCCTAACACGGATAGAAAGGAATTCCTCTATGAAGGACACATATGGAGTACCTCCAGAGCAGACGTCGCACAAGGTGTTTGACCTAGATTCTCAAAAATAGAGTAATTATGGGTGGCTCTAGCATTTGGATTTTGGGTAGAGCGCTTGAGTACTCTTTTCAGAATACAAGGTTGTGGCTCTGGTTTTTCGATCTGCATGTGCATCTCCAAAGGAGGAGGAGGATATTCTAGACCAGGTACAGTCTATGAGGAACTTTAATTGCGAGACCGGGTGGCTATATTAACCTGAGAATTGACCATATTGATACAAAAAAGGTCATCGTCTTGTGACGGTGGGTTTTGACTCCCACCGGCCACATTTTCATCATTTGAGGACCTCGAGGCCATGTGCTAGTTATGTAGGAAAGGATTTTTTAGCACGATGGACAGTAGAGATAAGAGCCTCACAGCTTCCCCAAGTTTGGGGCATAAATGAGTAAGATGATTGTTTGTACAAAGCTTACAAGGAAATCTCACCTTACACCTTTCTTTCTTTCCCTCTCCATCATTATTATTTATCTTCTTAGTATTACCATTGTCCTTGGGTTTATTATTATTCTTCCCACCCTTATGATTATTATTACGTTCTTTCTTCTTATTCCCGCCTGGTTGTTGGTTACCATTTGGTTCGATCGATGATTGCAAGGAATGTACATCTTATGACTGAGTGGGATTGGAAGACACAAATGAATTTGACCCTCCTACAGACTAGTTTAGAGACAACTCTTTCAAATGGCTTGTCACCAAGTTTGCGGCTTTCACATTGGAAGATCCTACAATGCCATCGGCATGAGGTTCGGGTATTATAACAAGATTTTCCTCACCCTATTCAATCTTGAAAAGAAGGCCCTTTTTAATTTCCCCATGCAGACTTATCATCCCTATTTGTAAAATCCAGAGATTAAAATAAATATTTTTCCACATGTACGAATCTTGCCTACTATAAAACATGTGTATACAAAGGCTACTCCACTACAACCCGCGTACATCAGGATTTGTGCCATAAAATAAAAATTAATGTCGGGTTTCCATTAATGGAAACGTTCCGACTCAACCCTTCAATTCCATTTTGAAGGCTATAAATGGTCCAATTCCGAGCTATGGAAAGAGGAGAAAAAATTCAACTTTGAGAACAAAGTTACTCTAGAGAAATTATTTACTTCATATTGAGTCTACATCCCTTTGTCCTTTAAGTCTGAACACAGTGTTCAACCCCCAAGCTCTTCTCCTATTGATTGAGAACCTCATTGTTTCTCTATTATGAGCTTGCCTTTAGTGGAGGATTGAAGTGATGGAGGCCCAGCTGGAAGGAACTTAGTTTATTGGTTCTAAGCCGTGCCGACATGGAATTTTGTAACATTTTCACTTCTCATGATCATATATTAATAGAAATACTCTTTTCCCATCCAATTGATATCTTTCAAATATATTGAACTATTATTCCATAGGCGTATTTGTCATTCTTATTAATGTATTATGCTATTGAATGCGCTAACATTATATAATATCACCATATGCTTATTTTGTTTGGTTGTTGAGGACTAGTTACATGTATATTTCTTTGGGTCAAGTGCTCAATAGTGGACTTCATCGAATGTCTAGATGAGGTAGGCCTTTTATCTTGTCTTGCTAGCATATTTGTTTATATAGCATAATTGAGAAGAGAATTGATTTCTGTAGTCATTTCCATTTGTTGTGGTTTACCCTATCCACAGAGAGATTTTCTTCGTAACACTGAGATTTTTCCTAGGTTCATAGGTTGATCTCGGTGCGTCCAGAAGAATGTGGTGTAACATCCCAAACTGAGCGTATATAAGATCTAACTACTGGGATTTGAAGATTTCTTCTTCCTCATATGTAACCCTAGATGTAGCAACATCCTTCGAGATCGGAGGCTGCAAGGACTTAAGGAACCACTCTAAAGGAACAACCGCCAAATGGGAATAGAGTATAAGGAGGGGTTGTGCCCCCAAGTCCAATGCTAGCATTAGGGCCAACAACTGGGATGGAGTTTGAAAACTATTAAGTAAAATTCGACATACCATAGGAAAAAGGATTAGATTCCATAGGGATGGACTGAACATTATAGCCTAGTAAGTGACCAAGAAACCCAAATGGGTTCATGGTAATAGGTTGAGTATTCACTATTGGATGGGAAACAATGATGATAGGTGCCTATGACACTACAACTATTGTGGTTTCAAGAGTCGAAGGGGTTCCATTAACTATAGTAGGTGTGCGAGTCAAAGGGATCCTAGTATTCTGATGACTCAATTTAGTACTCATCCTTGTAGAATCACAAGTCTAAAAAGTGGAGCTGTGTGTACCACATCTAATAACTCTATGCCTTTTAGAAGGAAAAGACTCGAAATTCGGTGGTAACTGTAACAAGCAGCAGGACCAGCGGGGAGGTTGGTCTGACTCCAGGATGACTTAAGACTCAAGATATAAAAACAAATCCTAAGGCCAACTAGTAATCAAAGAGCACACAAAAATTAATCAAACGACCAATATGCACACAAACGGGGTAAAGTGGTTGAAAGGGACCTCCCTCTTATAAGTAGGTATGCCTCACCCAAAAGGGACCTGAGACTCCCTGCTAAAGATCAGAGGTAACATAATCAGTTATAAGGCCCTCTTGGGCTTAAAAACCAGTCGGTCAGATCCCTCAGTAGAGATAATCCTGCATAAATGTTGTGTGTTATCCGACCCTTATCTGACCCAGGGTACCTGCAAAATAACCCCTGCAAGTAACCTATGTGGCACCAAATTCAAGCAACTAATCAACCACTATATAACTAATGCATAGGTGAGTATTCATAAGTTAGGTCCACCGTATGTGCAGGGTAGAAAAGCCCGAAACCTTGAAAGAACGGCCTCTCACGGAGGTAAGGGAACTAACAAGATCCCTAGATATGAATAGATCCCCAAAAATATCTCTGATGCCAAGAAGGTATCAGGGGGGTATCCCTTCAATCAACCTCACGCAACCTCGTGATTAAATATGGTGTGAGTGGAGCCTCCTGATCTTACCGATTATACAATGGATTTCCCCACTCCCTTAGTCAGACATATACGTTGATTTAATAGCCTTAGATAAGTTTACTCACAAAATCCTATTCCAAGGCACTAAATCCTAAGCTATTTTATGCACCCTAGAAAATAAAATCATTACTAATCAATTTTAAATTATAGCATTAATTTTAATGGTTGTTCTTACTCAAAAGGTACGGTGGTGAAACTAGTGATTTTATGACTCAACAATTAAAGTAAATATGAGTATAATGCAAAGTCCTAACTTCAATTTTCAATGAATGTTATGCTTCTTAAAAAAATGCAATTATGAATAAAAATGAAATCTTTCTTTACATGCACTAAGATAAATGACAAAGACTCAAAAGATCAAAATGTAAATCAATGTAAAATGCCTAATATTTTTGCATTTTCAATATAAGAAAAATGAAAATACATGGACTGAACAACAACTTGATATATAAAGACTCTACTATGTATAGAAAGAGACAACTCAAGTAGGATATGAAGGAGAAAAACACCCAGCCTAATGTACAAGGAAAATCAAAATGAAATTATGACGAGAAAGGCTCCGCCCAAAAATTAAACCGAAGACAGGTTTCCTGTCATCCAACAGACACTTAACAATCACTATAGAGACCCGACAAGACTCAGCAATCATCAAAACCTACCGAGCAACCACCAACCCAACAAAAAATCAAAAGAGGTTGATGTACACGACTATTCAAGAGAAAAGCGTGTATGTATGCAACTTTCATAAGGACAACATGTGTATATACGTGACTGTCAAGGAAAAACCTATGTGTATGTGTCAAAAACATAGCTAGGCAAAGGAGAAGGTTGAAAGACTTAGATTCAGAGTGAATAGAGACTATCAAGAAATGATACAACAAGAAACACAATATGAAAAAGAGAAATCTAAGGAGAAAAACACTCCAAGACCCAACTGTTAGCACTGAGAGTCACCCTCAAATTGCGAGACGATAAGCCCAATACCCATCAAAATGTTTGGTGGATGTTGGTTTTATGGATGGAGGTCAAAAGGAAAAAACTCAGTACAAGAATGATTTTAATACAGGAACTGGACAAGAAATTCATAGGAAAGTGAGGGCCTCATTAACTTTAGTGAGTGGTTTGAGTTTAAGTATGAGAAGAAGGAATACTTAGTGAGAGGGGTGAGCAAGACTGCTATGGGCATCTGACTTTCAAGCAGCTTGGTGAAGAAAAAATCAGGCTCAAGAACACTCTTGAACTTAAGCTTCAGACACTGAAATATGTCACAAAAACATAGTAATCAAACCTACATCACAATGAAACTACAACAACTTGAATGGATCCTCCATGCCCAATCCTTTCAATGTGAGGGGGAATAAGGTAACAAGGAAGTTGACTAAAACTGGTCACAACAATACTGTAATCAAACCTACATTACAATATAACTACAACCCTCAACTGGATCCTCCATGCCTAAGTGTTTTAGCACAGTTTTTACAAAGAGATGAGAAAAGATGACTTCTATTAATGCGAAGTCTCAAATTTGATACATGACCAGAGAACAGTTATGGCATAAAAATATTACAAAATAGGAGCTCTTCTCAACTTGTTGACGACCTTAAAAAAATATCAAATTAATCTATTTATACCTAGACCAGTCGACTACTTCCAGGAGTATGATCTGGAAATGCCATTGAAATCTTTGCATATGAGCAGTCCTCTATTAGACTGGGCACATTTCCCTCCATTTGACACAAACCATTCTCAGTGAGGACCTGTAAAAACCTGACCATCATTATACCCTACTGACAGTCCAACCTCCTTGGCCATAACTATCGAGTCTTCCATTTATGGGTTGAGATGAGGTTTCAACTACCAACCCATGCCTCATTGATTGATTGTTCATCGGGATAGGAGTGCAACGAGACGAACGATCTGCAAAAGGACATTTGTCACAATTGGATTGGACGTTGAGGTCATGGAATTCAACCCTCACTCATTGGTTGACCGCTCCTTGGGATTGGAGTGTGGCGGGGCAACTATTGGGCGACCACTTGTCAAACCGGGATAGGGCGCTATATGCATATGTGCATATCGGGGACCCAAAAAGTGGTTTGGACTTTCACCACTTTCGGGCCCGATATGCACCTTCTTCCGACATGTTGCCTCCCTATGAAACCATGATTTCGATATCGAACCGCCCTTCATATTTTAACATCCGCACATGTTGCAGCCCTAATATGACAAGTGACCATCGATCTGGAGCAGAGATGAGATCTAGGCACATCAGCTACTTTTAGTGCCCCCACTAAAATTTATCCTTATGCTAAATTTGGAGTCCTTCCATCTGCGTTTAGAGACAACGCCACATTGAAAATGTGCAGGGGGAAAACGTCATTGTAATTGTCTTTTCTTCCTCTGTGCATTGATGGCTGTCACCTACGAAATTGAACAACTGTATGTGATAACATTTGGCTCCATAGGGGATGGCACGCTCCATGTGAGGTGCCAAGAATGCACAGTTCCAGTGCCTTATCTTTTTAGGTTATTTAGTCTCTTATTTAAATAGGAAATGAAAGGAAATGGTAATTACAATGGTGGAAAGCCAATCGTGGCTTAAACAAAATATTTTTTCAGAATGTTCCCATTGACAGGGCTGCCCAAAAATTCAGAGTTCTCCAAGATCTGCAACTTATAAGTGTTATTCAAAAATACTTCAGAGATCTTGAACGGACCAATCCATAAGGATTCAAATTTTCCATGTTTTCCTTTGTCCTTCTTAGGGGCATCCCACTTGAGCACTAGATCTCCCAACTGAAAATGCTCCTTACTTTCTCTTTTGTCAAAGGCTCATTTTATTTTTTTTTGGTGATCATGAGATTTATCAAGCAGTTGCTCCCTGGTCTGTTGTACTTCCACCAATTGATGTATCCTCCTAACCATATCATCGAGTTCTCCTTGGTGGTCCTGGAAGAATTTTTCCATAGGCAAGGCAAGTTGTGCAGGAAAAATGGCCTCCACCCTATACACCAGCTAAAAAGGGGAAACACCCAATGACCTCTTTGTTGTGACACTATCAACCCATAATGCAAATTTCAACTTTGAGTCTCAGGCTTATTTTTATCTTCTAACAATTTCTCGATGATCTTTATGAGGATTTTGGTAGAGGATTCTGCTAAACCATTTCCATGGAGGTATTAGGGAGTAGAATTAATTAATGAAATTCCATACTGATCACAGAACTTGACTAATGGTTCAGCTCTGAAAGAGGCAACATTGTCTGTAACAATCATATTCAGACAACTAAATATGGACATGATATCTTCAAG
This sequence comes from Picea glauca, assembly GCA_000966675.3. Taxonomy (NCBI): domain Eukaryota; kingdom Viridiplantae; phylum Streptophyta; class Pinopsida; order Pinales; family Pinaceae; genus Picea; species Picea glauca. The sequence continues at coordinate 268,003 of JZKD02S0298354.1, read as the reverse complement.
GAAGCTAATGATCACCTTGTGAGAGGCACTCCTTGTGGGGATGGCTTCTATCCATTTGGTAAAATAATCAGTGGAAGTCAAAATCCACCTGTGTTGGCCACTTGAGGTTGGGTGGATATCTCCAATGAGGTCAATACCCCACTGCTGAAAAGGTCCAGAAACTATTACAGGTTTCAAAGGCAAAGACTTGAGATGTTGCCTTCCAACAAAATTTTGACATTTGACACATGCTCTAATATTTTCACAAACATCAGTAAAAAGGTTGGGTCATAAATACCCAGCTCTAAGGATCTTGTAAGCTGTGGTCCTCCAGAAATGATGTCCTCCACAAAAGTTGTCATGAAAATATGATATGGTGTTTTGGGCTTCTTGTGGATCTAGACATCGTAACAAAACTCCCAGGAGGTCCTTCCAGTACAAAACCTTAAATGAGACAATATTTGATGAATTTGAGCTTTAAAGCTCTTTCCTTGTTTTTGTCCCAACCATCACTAGGCCTTAAATTCTGCAGAAAATATATGATGTCTGTATACCAGGTGCATTCTACTAAGTTGAGGTTGATATGAGAGTCTTTATCAACAATCTCAGTTTATTGATTTTTTGAATTTATGTTCATAAAATTTACCCCTAAATCCTTGCAGTTTGATTTAGCCAGCAGCCTGGCTAAACCTTGGTCTTTCACCAACTTGGTGGTTAAAATTTCTAGGTCGAACTCTAGAATTTTGGCCATCCATTTGCTTCTCCTCCCATCTATATCAGGATTGATTAATATCTCTTTTACTGAGGCTGAGGGGACATATGCAATTATTTTTGAATGAAGAACATAGATTCTGAAAGCCTTAAGGGATTTTACCAAAGCATAATCTTGCTTCTCCATGATATCATACCTTGTTTCTGCATCCCTCAGTGCTCTGATGAAAAATGAAATAGGTTTCTCTAACCCCTCTATATTTATTTGTAGCAAAACAACAGTTAATGTATCAGATGAGGTGAAAGAAAATATTAGAAACTCTTTAGAAAAGTCGGGACTGATGAGCACAAGTGCCTCAGTCAGGGCCCTCTTAATTCGGTCAAAAGAATTTATGGACTCAGTATTCCATTTTACTTTGTTCCCCTTTCTAAGAATGGTTGTAATATTCTTAACCAACTTAGAAAAATTATAAATGAATCTTCTCATAAAGTTTATTTTACCCAAGAAAGAATGAACCTCTTTCTTAGATCTAGGAAAAGATAAGGTCTAGATGGATTCTACTCTACTTGGATCAATTCTTACCCCTTCTGTTGACACAATATGCCCCAACAATTTACCCTCTCTCATAGCAAACAGAGACTTCTTTGGATTGAGGGAGAGACCAAATTTTCTGCATTTCAATAAAACTCTCGTCAGATTATGACAATGCTCTTTATCATACCTTGAGAATACTATAATATCATCCATATAGATGACTACAAATTTATATTTCTCCCCAACAAAGGCAATGTCAATGGCTCGCTGGAAGGTTTCTCCTACATTCATCAATACAAAATACATTTTAGCATACATGAATGTGCCCCATGGAGTAGTGAAAGATGTATTTTCCCTATCTTCAGGCAAGATAGAGATCTGATTGTAGCCAAAAAATCCATCAATCATGGACATTCTAGATGAGCTAGTCACTCTCTGCAAAATGTGCTCCATCTTTTGCAAGAGGTAGTTATCCTTTTTCGATATTCTATTCAAATTTATGAAATCAACACATAACCTGATTTCTCCACTCTTATTCCTTACATGCACCAAATTAACCACCCATTCTGAAAATATCAAGGGGATGATGATCTGGGCATCCAACAGTTTTTTCACTTCTTTTTCCATAATAGACAACCACATAGGATTTATCTACCTGAGCTTCTACCTGAAAGTTTTGGTCTCCTATTTCAAATGGACTTTTTGTTCCATGATGTCTGTGTCATATGTTCTTAATTCTTCATATTTCCAAGAAAAAACATCACCAAACTCCCTCAAAAGCTTGACATACTCAACCCTTTACTCTGATAAAATGATAGACAATTTGACATACCTGGGATCCTCCTCTATTCCTAAATTGCATTCAGTCACATCAACCTCTTCAGTTGAACATTTAACCTTCACAACAACATCTCTTTTGTCAAACAATCTCTCTAAAGGGACTAGTCCCTTCGGGATATGGTTACTAGGCAACTCAACAATATGATGGTTAGCAATTTTATTCATGAAAGCATTAGCATGAGGGGTTTCTTCAACATATTGATCCTTCTCAATATGTAAATCAGAAAATTCATCCACAGTCTCAAGAAACCTTTTTATCTCAAGATCATCCTCAAAAGCCTTCCAATGTTTGACATTGTCAAGAATAGAGGGTCCATATTTTACTTCCAACTCATACTTAGGCTTTGGGGGAAAAGGGACCCTGAAATTGCTTGTTGAGATAGCCAATGAGTCTTTCATAGAGTTATTCTCTCTTGGAACAAATGAGATATTAAAATCCAAGAAGAAACTATCAATAAGATCACATACTTCATTTATGTAGGCCCTTAACCTAGGGTGTTTAGCCTGATACAGATTTCTAAATTGATGTACTATCAAATCAACATCTCCAAACATTGCTAGCTTCTCAATATTCATGTCTTTGGAAGCTCTCAAACCAAAAACAAGAGCCTCATATTCTTCCACATTGTTTGTCATTTCAAATTCAACCTTAAAGAACAGGGATATGGTCTCTTGGGTAGGGGGAATGAAAACTACCCCCGCTCCAACACTTTCTTTGGAAAAGGCTCCATAAAAAAACATTTTCCAAATAGAGGCATTGGAAGGAGGGTCTTCACAAGTGGTGATGGGATGCTTTATGACTTCAATGATTGGTTGAGGACTGTCAGTGAGTTGTAGCAAACTGGTTCCCAAATCGGTATCTACTGCAAAAATGGGGTGGTTTGTCGGATTTGCTTCATCATTGATGATGTAAGCGAGTTATGATTCCCTATAAAGCCTTCTTTGTTCACCTCCAAACATAGGAATAGTGTCATATGAAATATCCATATGCAGAGTTCCCCCCAGTCTTTTTATCCAAGATATAGACAACAACATCCCAAACTTAGGGGGGACATCAACCACTACAATATCCATGATTACGCTCTTCATTGGAAAATGAAACAAGGATACAGCCAAGTATTTAATAACCCCGAGTCACTTCACCTTCTTGGAATAAAATGAGTAAAATTCATGATATGTCTTCATTACTTCCAACCCGAGCTCCTCCATGACAATCTTAGTCATGAGATTGTGAGATGCCCCTGAATCCATCAAGTAGTTGTGAAGCACCTTATCATGGATGTTCAATGATGTATAGAAAGGAGGGGATGAGTCATATCTATCCTCTACCAAGGGTCCTAGTATGACACTAGGTTTTTCATCTTGGAGGTTGATTAAATATGTGGGATGGGATGAAGACTCAGGATGCAACACTTTGGACAGGTACCTCTTGAAATCCTCATTTTTAACTAGTTCTAAGAAAGGCATAGGAATTTTAATATTTTGAATATCATTCTCAAAGCTAAAAGAGGAGGGAGGCTTCAGAACCTCCTTCACCTCTAGGACATGGTTCTCGATCACTTCTTGGGTTTTTGTTCCTCCTTTTATTTGCTGCTAGCTGCCACCTCCTTAACAAGATGCTCTGTTCTATTAGGTTGTTCAGGGCTGTCAGGCTTTCCCTCTTTCTTTTTGGACCCGAGGTTATATCTATTTGGTTGGCTACTGGTTCTTTTCCCTTTTCTCATCTCATTTATTTTGCTATCCATGAGGAAATCCTCATATGAAAACTGAGTTAAATGAGGAAATGAAGAGGTGTCACCTAGGCAATGGATTATAGGATCTACATCTTCTTCCTCTCCTTCATCATTAACTAGGTTATTTTGGAGAGGGATCTGGATCTTTTGATCATCCCTATTTCTTTGATCTCTCTTGATGATCTGAGGGGTGTTATTTGGTCTCCTAAAATTACCCCTGTTATCACTATTTTGAGCTCTCTTATAGCCCGGATTCCCTTCAAATTTCATTTTCTCCATTTCTACAGAAAGTGATTCAACTAGTTTAGTCAAATCATCCACTTGAGGGTGGGAAGCAGAGGGGCCATAGGTTGAAGCTTCAAACCTGCCCTTTCTTCTATCTCTATCAACCTTACTCCTAACTTTGTCAACTGTCAGTATATTGGATTCTACTTCAAGGGTTGCATCTTACATATGAGCCAAGGAGGTAGTTGTTCTATCTCTCAGCATGAGGAAAAACTCAGGGTTGAAGGCACTAACATAAGTGATCTTGGAAGAGGTCTCAGTAAGCTTAATCTCGGTGGGGATCTTATTGTACATTTTATTAAATCTCTTGGAGAAGTCTGAGACAAATTCCCCTTCTTCTCTCTTAATATATCTGAACTATGTGATGTAATAAAGGAAGTATTTTTTATCCCCCCAATGTCTTAAGAATGCATCATCTAGAGATTCAATCCCATCAGTAGATCCAGGAGTCAAAACCATGAACCATTTTCTAGCCTCACCATCAAGGCTCTATACAAAAAATCTCAACCAAACATATTCATTTTCAATATTTAGATTATTTTCATAACTGTAAAAGGCTGAAAGGTGCTCTTTAGCAGTTATGTCTTCCTCTCCTGTAAACTTGGGCATGTATGTGAGGTAATATTCATCTAGGAGGGGATTCATAGGCCGAGGTAAAAAAAGAGGAGCGTACCTAGATGCCACTATGGTGTCCATTATGTTTCTAGGAAGATTAGCACCTGCCATTGGAATGTGAACCATAGGAGAACCAGGGGGAGCTGGAGATTGGACAGGTGGGACTGCAATTGTGTATCTAGGAGAAGGAGAAAATGACTGGGTGTTGGAGAAAAATGTTATAGGGATCAAAGGAAAATAAGTTTCCCCCTCCTTAGATGCAACAACTATGGCAGGAGGAGGAGTAGGGAGAGCCAAAGTGGGAAAATCTTCTAAGCTTCTGGGTCTGAACCACTTTTCAATCTTAGGAGAAACAGGGGTGTCAAATATTTCTTCTAAATGAGGCCTAGAAGGGGAGAATTTGACAAGGAAACTTCCAAAGTTTAAACTTCTGGAAACTCCAACAAATGGTATAACGAGAGAAATAAATGCAGCTAGTAGAGTTTTTAAAGAAGAACCATGTAAATTACCAAAATCACCTGATACAACAGTTGAAATCCTTTCTTGAGGGGTCTTTCCTTTTCTGATAATACTTTCTAGGTCAACTTCAGGTGTATCCAGAGGAAACTATGGAGTATACCTCGTATGTCTACCTTTGGGAGCCACAACTAAAACAATGGAGTCGCCAGGTGCAAGTTGCAATCTTCAAGTCACTGATTTCTGATGCACCTTCAGAATCAAAATTTCTTTGTCGTTCTATCCCAGGGAAATGTCTTCAATTCATTCCCTGACAACGAAACCATGAATTTTAGCACTGAGAGTCACCCTCATATTGCGACAGGATAAGCCTAGTACACATCAAAATGTTTGGTGGATGTTGGTTTTGTTGAGGTCCTATAATTATAGGCAACTTGATTCTTCAACTGTTGATTTGGCGTTTTTCTCGTGATGACGAAGTCTGGCTCGGTTGATCCCATTTTCTTCCCTCCATTCTTTTCGATTGATCCCCCATCACCCTGCTGCATCCTTCATCCATGCTCTGCCCTCACTCCCTTGTCCTGTTGCCCCCATTGACTACCTCTCGCCCGTCACCCATCCATGAATAATCAGACTTAGGATGAACAAAAATAACAATAAAGTTAGTTAAATTAAATAAGTAATGTTAGTATAGTTAGGATAGGTTAAACTAATTAATAAATAACTAGTTATTAATTAATTAATTAATTATTAATTAAATTAAAAATCTAGGTTAGTAACTAGTTAGTATTTAGATTAATTAACACAAATTAATAAAATAAAGTACAAAAAAAATATAAAACATCAAATAATATAAAAAAAAAATTATATAAAACAAAATATTAAAAAAAAATTAAAACAAACAAAACATAATAAACAAATTATATATTAAACACAAAATAATAAAACATATTATAATAAACAAACATATAAAATAAACACATATAATAAAACAAAATTAAAAAACACAAAAAAGAACATAATACATAACATAAAATATAAAATATAATATACAAAACATATAATAAAATTAAAACAAAAACAAAACACATTAACATAAAACAAAAACGTGAAACAAAAATGTAATAATATTAAAAAAAGAAAACAAAAAAAAAACTTAAAACTAACCTATGCTATCCTAAGTCTACCCCACCCTCATACCTCACTCCCACTCACATCTACCTCCATGCACCTTCACACATCACGCCCCCCATCCAAACTCACATCATTTAATCAAACGACCCTTAAAAATTCCGGACCCCCCCTCACCATCCGGAATTTAACGAGAGGAGGGCATCCAGAATAATGGT
>JZKD02S0298354.1:223513-236591 GCA_000966675.3 Picea glauca | reverse complement strand
GGATTTCGAGATGCAGAATGATATGGAACTTTCACCCTTCGAACTCGCGACTGCCAAAAAGCCGACTCGACTAGATCTTGTGTCGCGCGTCCTTTGGATGGACGGTTGCTATCCTTCCTTGTATACAATATGGGCACGATCTATTTGCGTTAATTTCAGTGCAACTCCTCTATTCGCTATTTCCCGCCAGCTGCCGATCTGCTCCTAGGGGTGAATCTGGACCGTCAGCGATATAATCTTGCCCGCTTACTTGCTTGAAGGCCTGAAATGAGGTTTTTTCCGCGTTGCGCTCGGGCACTTCTCACATGACTTGTAGACCTGAATACTCTTGTGCCCCGTACAAGAAATGTTACTAGCAATGCTAATAACACAATTGAAGAATATGGGACAATATATTGATCTAGGAGACATTTAATAATGCTAGAATGGATGATGATGATCATCATCTCGATGGTGTTTTTGATATACATGTCCTTGATAAGGAAACACCACCTCTTTATGAAGGCTCCAAAAAAAGTCTTCGCTTTGCTATATTTCTACTAGTGAAATTAAAGGTTATGAATGGTTCGTCAAACAATTGTGTCACACAACTCCTAAGCTATGTAATATATTTTGTCACATTTAATACACGATGATAAAGGTTTTATTTTTTCCTCTATTTTTATTGTTAGTTGATCATCTGTAAAATTTGGATGTAATATGTACGATTACTAATCTTTACATTAATGATTATTGGTTTTTTATGTTGTAGATTGTTAGGTGAATTTAAGTTACCACCATCAAATTTTTTATGTCCCACATACCAATATTTACATGCCATTATGAAAGATATTGGAATGTAGTATCAAGTTATTCATGCATGTACTGATGATCATGTTTTATATTATGGAGAACATGCATTGAAAGAAGAATGCCCGAAATTTCAAATTAGTAGATATCGAACCGATCAAGTAACAAAAATGGTGCCTTGCAAGGCTCTTCATTATATTCCCATAATTCCACGTTTGTGGCAATTGTTCAGGTGCAAAATAATAACACAATTTATGGATTCTCATGCAAAGAATAGAATTGAAGATGGTGTTCTTTGAATTCCTGCAAATGGATATACATTTAAGAATATAGAGAAAATATGACCACATTTTAAAGTCGAACCTTGTAATATTAGGATTTCATTGGTACTTGATAATGTCAATCCATTTGGAGATCTTAGATCTACTTACTCGGTGTGGCTTGCTTTTTTATCAATAATAACATTCCTCAATGGATGTTAATAAAGAGGGAGCACATAATGGTGGCAATGATTGTTCTAGGTATTTATTTAGAATAATTTATTTTAACACGATAACATATCATTTGTCTTGTTTGTTTCATAATTATGTCTTATAATTTTTTTTTACTCATATATGTTCAATTATTTCTTATAATTATATTTGATATTTTTTTATTTACTCATATATGTAGTAATTATCTACTATATGTTCAATTAATTAGGTAAGTACCAAGTCAAAGATATGAATGTTTATATCAAGCCTCTTATCGACGAGTTACTAGAGTTATGGAAGGGCATCACTATGTATGGTATATCTGCACCAATAGGTGCACACGTGGAATTTCAATTCCATGCAATGCTTGTATTGACAATTCACAATTCCCCAGCGATAACACATTATTTCGGTATGTTATAACGTTACATTGCACTTTAATAGTGTTTAATTTTATGAAGTTCATATCATGAATGCTTTTTAATATATAATCACTTCATTAATCATACTTTGAATAATTGGTATAAAATTTAAGCCATCTCTTGTAGGTCTTCAAACAAAGGGTAAATTTGCATGTCCAGTTTGTGTACATAAGATTGAATCTCATCCTTCAACAAGTTTAGGAACAGAGGTGTTTGATGAGTATAACCACTTCCTATCTAAGAACATCAAAGTATCGAAAAACATATTTTCAATGAGAAAGACAAGACTTGATTAAAACCACGGAGAATGACACATCATCTATGGAAGTTGCAATATAATAGAAATAATCAAGGTATGGATCAAAACGTATATGTATCATACATGAAATGTTTGGAATATTTTATATTTTTATTGCATTTTATTCATTGTACTAATTGACAATTTTTGTTGTAATATCTTTAATTATGCTTTACCTTGAAGGTCATCATGAAGGCATTAATAATGGGGTGCTTCCATGAGTAATGAAAAGTTATCCTATATAATTCAATAGTCTCCCCTACTATGATCACCTAGAAATTTTCCATTCCTTTGATACAATGGACATTGGGAAGCATGTAATAGAAACGTTATGGGGAATCTTAGATGGAAGGAGTGACAAAGAAAAAATTGTCAAGATTTGTAATGACATTAAGGAGACCAATCATGCAATGAAAAGTTTTATTCATTCAAATAACGATGGAGACCAAAATATAAGAGCCCTTCCATGGTTATTGACAGAGAAGCAAAGCAAGGATGTAAAAGAGGTTATTCAAAAAATTAAATTTCCCATTGGATTTTCTTCAAACATAAATAATATCCTAACAAAGAAAGGTGAATTAGGTGGGGTAAAAACTCATGAATGGAATACCTTCATTAAGATAATTATTTTGGTGTATATATTTGTATATTGGTGAAGCATCTTGTTAGTGGTTTTTTTCTACTTATCTGGGAATAAATAATGATTTATTTTTTTTGTTACAATATGTTCTATATCTATCTCTCCCAAACAAATTTGAAAACAATGTCAAACAAGTTATATATTATCTTGGAAAATACATGAGGTAAGTGGAAATTTGTATGCAAAGTGTAATTTTTTCATATCGTTGTAACTTTATGTCATCTTGGGAAGTATCTACGGATGTTTGTTGAGAAACCTATGGTAAATATTTTAGATGTTGTATTTCTATTCTTTCAAAGATATGTCTTGTGGAAGTTAAGGTTCCCAAATGCTCCTGACATCTATGTTGGTTTTCTATGCTTTGCAATTTACACTATAATTTATTTTTTTTGTAATCTTCAGAATGTGAAATTTTTACAAAACAAAGGAGACATACAAAATTACCTCAGGTAGAAATTTCAGATGTTGGATTTTTTATTTTATGAGATATTCTTCATGGAAGTTAGGATTTTAGAATGGTCCTAAGATCATTTTCAAACTAGTCATTTTGTCCTTTTCACCATAAATTATTTTTTTAGGATTCTTCAGACTATTAAATTTTTGTAGAACAAAGGATACATACAAAGGTACCTCAGGTAAACATTTTGTATGTTGGTTTGTTGTACTTTCTAATATATGGTTTTTGGAAGTTGGGGTTTTTGAATGGTTCCGAGATCAATTTCAAATAGGTCAATTTGGAATTTTCATTATAAATTATTTTTTGGGACTCTTCATATTATGAAAATTTCAGAGGACATAAGAGACATACAAAATTACCTCAGCTAAAAAATTCAGAATCAGATTTGCAAAATTAGATATGTGGCATGTTTTACAAGTTCCTTCTCAAGAAGAGGCCCAAAACAATAGGCTTTGGGAAAGTTACTATTTGGAAATTCAAATTTTGGTCAGACTTGGTAAAGGAATAAGTAGTGAGAAGACCTAGTGAAGGAAGTAGTGAGTAGACCTAGTGAAAGAAGAAGCAACGAGAAGAGCTAGTGAAGGAAGGAGTATCAAGAAGAATTGGTGAAGGATGGCATAATTGACAAAGAGTTTGGTGTCTCTTTATAAGTTGGTGCTTAGGAGTGGGTATTGGTGTTTACAAATATTTGTAACAGTAGGTTGGTGCCACTCAAACAAATAGATTGGCTTCTTTTGCTAAGTTAGTTATTAGTGGTGGGGATTGGTGTCTAGAATATTTGTAAGAGTAGGTTGGTTCCTATTGGGATTTGTACCAGTGGGGTTTAGTGTGTCCAATAGGTTAGTGCCTACACATATTTGTAACAACAGATTGGTTCTTACAAAGAGTTATAAAGATATTTTTTGTGGTTTTCTCCCAAAAGGGTTTCCACATAAATCTTGCATTCCATGTTATGCAGTTAACAATCTCGTATGTGATTGTTTTCTTATGGTTGATGAATGTTTGAAAAAAGTAAAAAAAATTATCTTATACAGATTCACCCCCCCTCTCAGTATAAGTGTGTGTTCAACATGATACCCGATGCACCTTTACCTAATAACTTAGTATACAAGAATTCTTCCATGGAAAATGAAGAAATCAAATGCTAGATTTGAGAGTTAATCCAAAAGGGGAACATTTGACCAAGATGCCCACCTTGCGGGAGCTCAATTGTGTTGATACAAAATAAATATGGGACATAGATACTCTGTATTGATTACAAATCTATATAAAAAAGAACAGTCCAAATCTAGTATCCCATTACCTTGATTGACAACCTTCTGACAAAGTGTCCTCATACACATAACTTCTATTAATGAAGGAAAAATATTACAACAATAAACATGAGGGATAGGGGCAAAAAATACACCTCACGTAGAATAGAAAATGGGTATAAATGTCCCAAAATCAATAACTAGAAATACTATTATCTAAAACTAACTATAACTAACTAAAACTAACCTGGACACCTCACATAATCACGTGATCATGTAGGTGTCCTCTTACATTAATGTTTTATTTACTAAATTCCTATTTTGGATCATAATTTATAACAATCCCTCCTTCTATCCAAAATTTCTTTGGAGGGAATAGTAAGCTTATTTATGAACTTAGTGAGTTTAATTATTCTAATAGATTGAGTGAAAAGGTCAGTCATTTGATCCTCTATTGGATTGTAAGTTAGCTTGATGATTTCCTTGATGATGAGAGTTCAAAGGTAATGGTACTTTGTATCAACATGTTTTGTATTCGAGTTAAAAAATGGATTTTTGGCTAACTTTATCATTGATTGACTATCGATTAATAAGGGAGTAGCTTCGTTCTGAACAACTTTAAGATCTTGCAAAATTATTTGTAACCTTTACCAAATGCTTCCCAAGCTGAGATATATTCAACTTTTGTTGTAGAATTTGCAATTGTGGCTTGTTTCTTACAACTTCAAGACATGGTAGTTGATCCCATGCTCATTAAATATCTCAAAATAGATGCCCTATCATTAAAATTTCTATAAAAATATGCATCTAAGTAGCCAACAAGTCTTAATTTTTTATTCCTTTTATTCTTAAGTCCAAAATATTTTGTTCCTTGAAGATATTGAAGTACCTTTTTCATTGCATTCTAATGGTTTTCTCTTGGTTCCTACATTTACTTGGAAAGGAGGATTATTATAAAAGATTATTCTGGATGAGTATTTGTCAGATAGATTAAACTTCCAATTCACTACTGATACGTGGTACTGCTAACAAGTTCCCCCCCTTCAAACTTAGAAAGTTTTAAGTTTTTATCCATGGGGGTGATAGCTAGTTTGCAATCCTCCATTCCAAACTTCTTAAATAATTGTGAAGCATACATATTATGGGAAATGAATATGCTTCTTTATCCTTGCATGAATTCAACTCAAAGATAGTCATGAAATAATCCCAAATCTTTCATTTCAAAACCTATTAAAATTTCTTTCTTTACCTGAGAAATATGATCATTTTTATTACTTGTTATGAGAAAATCATCAACATACATTACTAAAATGATCCAATTGTTGCCTTGAATTCGAACATACAAAGTGTCGTTTGAATCACTTAGGAGGAAACCAAATTTCTATAGATAGGCATCCATTTTAATCTACTAAGGTCTAGGTGCTTGTTTTAACCCATAGAACGCCTTAACTAATTTACAAACTTTATTTTCTTGTCTCTAAAATTCAAAACTAGGGGGTTGAGTCATATATACATCCTCCTATAGATCACCATCTAGAAAGGAACTTTGCACTTCCACTTGGTGCACTTTCCATCCATTTTGTGCAACCAAAGCTAGCATGACCTTGATAGCATTCCACTTAGTTTTTGGAGCAAAGGTTTCTTCGTAATTAATTCATTATTTCTAAGCAAACCCCTTCTTGATCAATCTAGCCTCGTACTTATAAATTTCACTATTTTCCTTATATTTTATTGTATAAAACCACTTACAACCAATGGTTTTTACATCCTTTGGACACTCAACATTTTTACAAGTATGATTTTTAATTACTGCATCATATTCACATTGCAATTCCTTCCTCCATCCACCATATTCTATTGCCTCTGCAAAAGTGGATGGATCGATATCAGTAAGATCATAATTAAGAGAACTAAAATTATGTTGACTCCTTGTAAATGTTTTATGTTTTTCATCAGACCTAACTTCCTTGAGTACTTAAGTTGCCCACTTTGAAGTCTTGTGTGAAGCTTGAGGTGGCGATAAGGTACCATCCAAAGAACTATTATCAATGTTAACTTGAGTTGAATATTTTAAGTTAGCTTGTGAAGAATTTGTTGATTCTTCACCTTCCACCTGTTCATTGATGTCCAATCCATTTCAAACCAGTGATCATACATTGCTTTGTTTAGGTGTTGCAACCTTTGTCTTTCCTTAGTCACCCTTTTCTCTAATTGACTAAGTAGTTTCTCAATTTCTTCTACACTTAGACTTACTATTTCATGAAAAAAAATATCCTCACTGACAACAAATTTTTTGTCAGATAAAATTCAATAGCCCTTTTTCTATTCAGAATATCCGACTAGAATGCATTTAATTCTCTTGAAATCTAACTTTGTTCTTTTTTATTTTGGAATAAGTGCATAACAAACTGATCCAAAAACTATAAGATGCTTAATCATGGGATTGAATCCATACCATGCTTCATACGGAGTAATTCCATCTAAATATGAAGAGAGAGGTTGATTTCTCAAGTAAACAGTTGTATGTACACCCTCATCCAAATAAATTGAACTTAACCCTTTGAAGAACAACATTGGTCTAGCCACGCCTAATAATGTTTGATTCATTCATTCAATCACTCCATTTTTTTGTGAAGTAAAGGAGTTAGTCAATTGAATCCTAATTGTTTTTTCCTAGCAATATGCATGGAATTCACATGAAGTGAATTCACCTTCATTATCTATATGCGAAGCCGCAATTTTCTCCCCAGTTGCAGTTTCAACCAAATTATGAAAAGACTGAAAATGTATGAATGCCTCTAATTTTTCCTTTAAAAAATACACCCAAACCATCCTATTGAAGTCATAAATAAATAGTAAAAATGCTTCCTTACCCTAAGTAAGGTGTCCAAAGGTCCACAAATATCACTCTGAATAAGTTGTAACCTCCTAGTTTCCCTCCAAGTACTTGTGGGAAATGTTAACCTTCCCTATTTTCCATAAATGAAAGCTTGAGATCTTACATTTTCCTTCTGAAATGTGATCATTCCCTTTACCATTCCTTGTTGTTGAAGTTGAATAAGACTATCAACATTCAAGTGTCCAAAAAAAATGTGACACTATCGAATGGGTGTAATACCAATCTCAATTAATCCTGCAAAATCCTGCATTCTTGGAATGATTGTCTTTCATTCTAAAAAGTTTTCCATCCTCGTAACTTGTTATCATTTTTTTATAATTATCCTTTATTGAGTTTATTTTAATATTTGTATCTTCAATTACTATTTGATTCTCTAACTAGCGAATAAAAATGAAAGACAACAAAGTTTTCTTAAAAGAGGAAACATACTAAACATTTGAGATTATACTTTCCCCAATTCCTAGTAAAAACAATTTTAGTGAACCTTTTCCCTCTGGTATGTGATTGGTGTCATCTACTAGAAATAATAAACTCAAATTACAATCTTGATAAGTCCAAAATAAATCTTTCTTGTATGGCATTGTTGATTTTCACATGTATCCATGATTCAAACATCCTCAATGTTAGTACCATATTTGATCCGACGACTAGTGCACATGTTGATCGAGGTTATGAGGCTAGATTTGAAAATATAGAGGTTGAAGGTGAGATTATAAAAACCCCTAGATAAAATTGGCTAGCAAATGCTTAAGTGACCTAAAGAAATTAACAGAAAAATCAATCCCTAAAGGCCCAAGGATAAGTTTCCAACACCTGGGCACTTATCGAGAGCTTAAAAAGGGTTAATTGTACTTCAAATAGGATTAATCCCCTTTAAAATATGGGTTGTATCATGCAACCAAGGAAAAATATCTAATCTCTAGTGAAGGTGTCAGGCCCAATCATCCAATGGTTGCAAGTGAGCCTGAGCTACGGTGGAAAGTCAATGTCACATGCGTAAAGAGAACGAGGTTTAACACACATATCAGGTGTGATGGTGGTTTCGAGAGCCATGTGTTGATAAGTGAATGGTGTTGCATGAAAATAATACGGAAGTTAAAACCACTCCCCTTAGGTTGTTATAGTGGTATTATAGTTTTTCCAAGACACCTATCCGCCCACTCAACACACATATGTATGCACACTCAAGCACACCTAGAGTTGATTCAACAATCCACCTAGGATGCTAAGAGAATCAATAAAATCCTGACATGCCAACAAGACACTCTTTAGAGCTAGTATGGGAATTCCACCTTCATCGAAATATACCACTAAATATTTCGACCATCTTATCAAAGATAGTTATACAAATACTTACTCTGTAGCCACATCAGTGTTGACATGGACCAATGGGAAGCTTCCATGTGTCTATGGGACTTTGATGACATTAGAATAAAATAACTCAAAATTTTGTGCCCCTACCCATACTTTCAAAATAATTGAGCCATTGAAAAAGGGACACGTGTTCATGCAAAGGCACAAGGAAGAATATTTCAACTGGGTGATGGATACACTTATGGACTTCCAAATCAGTTGGAAAAGATACAATACATAAAAAGAAATTTGGCATCATGTCTACATACTTTCACCAATCATCATACCATTTCCTACAGTTGACAAAGGACATTAATCATTTTCCATATACGCACACCCACACAAGCCCCAGATCTGCGTAGATCAGGTCGGGTGTGATAGTTATTTTTGTCTCATTATTTGTCTCCACAATAACATGTAAAACTTATATAAGGGAAAACAAAAAGATCAAAAGAAACCAATCTACGAGTAATTTTCTTTATAAAGGTGAGTTACTCATATTCTAGGTGCCACAGACGATGACCCACCTACTCATTCTCTCCTTTCAGGAGAAGGTAGTCAACCATCTTGGCTACATATGTTAGGAGAATGTGTTCTGCACTTTGTGAAGGAGAGAATGTCCTTATTTGGTATCATTAGCTAGTATATGAAAACTGAAGGACATTTAGGAATTCACCCTAAGGTGCAGTTGTATCAATTGTTCATCCCTCTATAGAAACTCGAGACGAAGGAATCAAAGAGCTAGCTAATGGTACTTTGCATTGATGAGTGGTGACAATTGAGAGGAAATGTTTGGAAATTATTCTATCCAACCAAAACCATCAACGACATAAAGGTTGAGTGTGTCTAGTGCTATATTCAAGTGTCTAATTGAGTGATCCAAAAGAATCCAAACATAATGTAGCATTTCAAGCCACCAAGTTGGACCATGCCACATAAAAATTCCAACTTTGATACCAATTTCATTCACTTAAATTATTTTCATATGAACAACATTATGAAGAATAAAAAGAATATAAATTATTTTCATATGAACAACATTATGAAGAATAACAAGAATATATACATATACAACATCATATAGGAAAAACCCATAAAACAAATAGATAATTAAGAACACAATTATTTAAAAATGCACATAAAAGACACTTATATTTTATAAAATATCATCAACTGAATGTAGACCTCAAACTTTCCTCCCATGTATAGACTTTGCTGCTCATAAATCTCAACATCAAGTCACCCCGAAGCTCAGGATGAATATCCACCAGGGAAAAGGAATCCTAAGCCAAGATAAGTTCTATGAACAACCAAAATGATCAAACTAAGGTGCCAATTCTAGAAAAAACCTATAGTCTCTCATTCCCCACATGCTCATCCCACCCTAGGAGGTGTGCCCCTTCTCTACTCAATAGTTCTTCAGCTTCCCCACTTCCCTTCAGAGGCTTCAACAATAGTCCAAACATGATGTCTCAGAGCCCTATAGATCCAGCTTGGAACCTTGGGAAAACAAACCCTGCCCCCTCGCAAGGGGGCATGGAAGGAACCCCTAAATATGAGGGATCTTCCTCGAATACCAAAATTTTCATGTGTGACTACACGGTCAACTTGCAAAATCGAGACGAGAACTATGAAAATTCTAAACCTTCTCTTATTGTTCAATAATCAACATCTTCTTCCCATCCCGGGGGCCCTCTTCAGATTGAGAATCCATCTTTTGACATACCACTTCGCCCCCTGAATGGTATTTTTTTACGAACGACACACAGTCCAAATACATGGACCACCCACACCTACAGTATTATGGAAGACTTGGCCTAGACACCTTGTGCCATGTCTGCACTCGAATTTCTCCAAAACTGCCTAGCATAGCAAAAATCCTTGTTATCTGCCATAGGAAGGGTTGATCCCTTATAATCTAGTTTGATAACCATTGATTCTAATTAGGTTTATCATATTCTTTCCTATCAAATAAATTTCCAAATCAAACTAAGAAAAATGGGGAAAAATATCTTTCACACTATGATTGATGAAGGATCCTCGACTTGTATAATTTCTATTTCTTGTTGGAAGGCCCTTCGCTCTCCTAAGCTAAACACTTCTACAATACTTTTGAAAGCCTTCGATGGAAATATGTTCCATCCCCATGGGATAATCATTGCATTACCCATCGAGTTAGGTGGTAAGACTGTCTCTATTGCTGTGGAGGTCATTAATGCACTTCTTTAGTACAACTTGTTACTCGACATCACTTGGTTCTACAAGGTGATTGTAGTTTTCTCGTCAGTCTTCAGGGTCTTATGCTTCCCTCATCAAGGGAAAATAGTGACAATCGATCAACTTGTGTTTTGTACTCTAGACCTTCAATCCAATGAGGGGTGGAGTGTACCCTTTGTTGGTGATACCCAAAAGTCTTACATGAGTGTTGGTGTAGAGATGTTCAGATTCTTCATTCATGGAAAAATTTCCTCTTCCCCCACCACTTCTTGATTCAAATATTGCTCTACTCAATATGATCTCTTTGTTTAACAGTGGATTCCTTGTGTCTTTTGATCCTTGGGTGGTACCTCATCTCGAGGATGTTGAATCATATGGAGCTTATATGTTTCTCACCACAATAGAGATTATATCTCCAATGACTCCATTAGTATGACCTGACACTGGTCAACACATCCATCCTTACTATCCACCCATGAAATTTTCTCCATAACAGAGGGTTCAATTTTATCATTACTCATGTTAGAAAAAACAGGACCGCGGAGAAATAAAATAAAACAAATGTGGAAACAAAACATAGAAGATACATAATACAACAGAGACAAAGATTTACGTGGTTCACCCAGTGTGGGCTATGTCCACCAGAGAAATTTCCAGGTCCTTCCTTTATTATTATCCAGCAAATGAATGGATACAACCTACAACAAAACCTGATGTAACTTCAACTTCTTTCTCTCACAGTCTACTCTCTCATAATACAATAATCGCCATAATGCATAGCTGCAATACATTTCCCTCATAAAAGATGGTTGCCTTCTAGGGAAAAAAAACCTAACATAATTTCTATCGTTAGATCTGTGAACTTAGAATGAATGGTCCATCTTTACAATGAAATTACAATATACATTTACAAGGAATTTTTTCCTTCGGGGGCTTCACCCCCAAACCCCCTCCAGGGGCTCGCTTGTCCTCGAACCCCCCCTGTACTCCCCCATTTGGAAGAGTGTACATACTTCTGGGGTGTAAAGTCTTCATGGGTTATAAACACAGCTGAAATCAAGGACCTCTGAATCAGGAAGATAATCAGGCTCCACAACCAACCATCTCCCACTTGGAGACTGATCTCAACAACTCCACCACTGCTGTATATGTTGGACTCTGAACCTTCTTGGACCTAGAAAATTTCTCATATTCATATTCATTCTTGAAGACCAATTAAAACTGAGCAGGAAATCAGTTTCTCTCTGGTTACTCCCTTTGGTAACATGTCCGTAGGATTCTGGCTAGTGTGTATCTTTTCCAACTTCAAATGTCCATCTTCCAAGATGGATCATATGAAGTGGTACCTCAATTGTATATGCTTAGTCTTCGAATGAAAGACTGAGTTATTTGCAAGATGAATTTCACTCTCACTGTCATAGTACAACCTATTATTCTCCTGCTTCTTTCCCTATTCCTCCATAAACCTTTGTAACCAAATCATCTCTTTACTATCCTCTGTAGCAACAACATACTCTACCTCTGTTGTTGAAAGTGCAAGAACCTTTTTCAGTTTCAAAATCCAACTTACTATTGTTCAACCTATAGTAAAAACATACCTTGTGGTGCTCCTCCTACTGTCTTTATCACCTGCCATATCTGAATCAACATATCCCTGTAGAAAAGTGTCTGAAGCCCCAAAACATAATGCATGAGTAGTAGTACCTCTCAAATATCTAAGAATCCACTTTACTGCCTCCCAATTTTCTTTACCTGGATTGTTCATATACCTTCTCATAACTCCCACTGCATGTGCAATATCTGGTCTTGTGCAAACCATTGCATACATCAAGCTGCCAACTACTGATGAATAAGGGACCCTGGACATGTATTATATCTCCTCTTGTGTCTTGGGACACATTTCCTTAGTTAATTTGAAATGGTTGGCCAAATGTGTACTAACTGGTTTTGCATTTTGCATTCTAAACCTCTCCAACACCTTCTCTATGTACTCACCCTGAGACAATGTCAATTTTTTATTTTTTCTGTCTCGTGTTATTCTCATTCCAAGGATTTTCTTTGCAGCACCCAAATCCTTCATCGCAAATGAATTGGATATTTTCTTCTTGAGCATATTTATATCCTGCATATTAGACCCTACAACAAGTATGTCATCTACATACAATAGCAAGATAATATAGTTTCCATTTTCTAGCCTTTTAAAATAAACACAGTGATCAGAATGACATCTACTATAACCCTGTTCTGTCATAAACCTATCAAACTTCAAATACCACT
>JZKD02S0298354.1:195567-205575 GCA_000966675.3 Picea glauca | reverse complement strand
ATATCCTTGGGGAAGGTGAGGATTTTCCTCCTTCAGTTGAGGATATGCCCTAAGATCATGGTTGGACTAGGGATTCGAGCTCAACTTCCTTCTAAAAATGAAAAGATCCTTCCTCCATTCATCTCAACAACTCAACTGTTGCCTAAAATAGGTAGTGCTCCCTCAAAAGCACACTCAGAGCACTATAGCGCTCCCTAGTAGGCTTTAGGGGAGCACCGACACTCCTGATGGTAGGAACGCTCCTGCAGAAGGGCCAAAGAGATTTATAATGCTCCCAGATAGTGTAAGGGGGAGCGCTAGCACTCCCAGAAGAGGTATAGGGGAGCGCTCCCCTCCAAAAACTCAGTTTTTGAGGTGCTTTCAGATGGAAAAAGGTTTGTAAGCTTGCTGACTCACTTCTTCTCTTCCAAATAAAATGTTTGAGGTGTTTCAAGTGTCCTTCTCATGGAATTATAGGCACGACATATACATCATGGCAGTATGCTTGCCTTGACACTTGTGACACTTATGAGCAACATGCGACACTTGTGAGCAACATGCGACACTTGCGACCTGTGTAATGACGACACTTGTGAGCAACATGCGACACTTGCGACCTGTGTAATGACGACACTTGTGAGCAACATGCGACACTTGCGACCTGTGTAATGACGACACTTGCGACACTATCAAGGTGAGTATCTTTTATGTGTAACATTTATATTACCGAGTTTGTAAAGAGTCGATATACAAAGAGATTTGATAGATAGAAGCAACAAAAAATATGAGGAGAGTCGAAGAAGTCTAAGAGCACAAGATCTGTGTTTTCTGAAATTCTGAAGAAGTTGTTGGAGAGGAAGCTCGAGATAGTTTTGTATTTTGTAATAGTGCACAACATCCAAGTTGGTAATATATTAAATATTTTTGTGTTGACGTATTTATGAATTCCATTGTGTTCAAACACTTTGAAAATATATTCTCTATGTTGCTGCACAAGCTTAAGTAAGTTTATGATTTCTTGAATCTACACTAGAAGTATTATGTGAGCTTATGTGCTAAGAATAGCACAATGTTGATTTATGACAAGAAATTGTTTTATTAAGTGTTATCATCACAGCATGCAGCCTACAATGTTCTATTGAAACTGCACAGTAAGTCATGAGAGCTCAACGACAAAGAATTTAATCGCATGGTCATTGCAAATGCGTTGCACAAAGTTGTTCTACACGTTGTAGATTCAAGATATGGTATCAAAGTAGGTTTCAAGAGAAGTAGCTCTATTGTAAGGAGAAATCATGGCTTCTACTTCAAATCTGCAACCTCCCACTTTTACAAGAAAAAATTATGAGTTATGGTCCTTAACCATGAAGGAATTATTTTGAGGTCAAGATGTATGGGAGATAGTCGAAAATGGCTATGTGGAACCAACAGATCATGCAACATACAATGACCTCACACAAGCTGAGAAGGATGCCTTGAAATATCAAAGGAAGAAGGAATGAAAGGCAATGTTTTACATACATCAAGCCATGCATGAAATCATACTCCCAAGATTTGCATTAGCAAAGCAAGCCAAGGAAGCATGGGACATATTACAAACTTATTATCAAGGTATGGACAAATTCAAGACTTCAAAACTACAAATTCTTAAAAGAGATTTTGAAACTCTATCAATGAAGGACTCGGATTTAGTAGATTCATTTTACACCCATGTCATTGGCCTGATAAATAAGATTAAGTCTCATGGAGAAATCATAGAGGATAGGAAGGTTGTTGAGAAGGTAATTAGGAGTCTTCATCCTAAATTTGATACTCTTGTTGTGACTTTAGAAGAGAACAAAGATCTAAGTCATTTTAGTCTAGATGAGTTTCAAGCCTCCTTCATTAATCATGAACACAGATTAAATAGATCAATATGTCATTAGAAATTCATTTTCCATGTAGTCATCTATAAGTCAAGGAAGAGGAAGGGGGGGATATAAATCTAGAGGCAGAGGAAGGAGTTCTAGTAGAGGTGGGCATAGTAGCAGTCCTAAAAATACTTGTGGAAGAGGTCAACATCGAAACACCAGTCAGTCAAGTGGTCATAGATTTGATAAATCAAAGATTCAGTGTCGTTACTGTAAAAAGTATGGACATTATGCATATGAATGCAGGAAGAGACAGTAGAATCAGAAAAAGAAAAGAAAATATCAATCAAACAATGCAAATAGTCCCTCCATCCCTATGTTTATGGTGTGCACTGATGAAATGGCTATAATTTCTCCAGTTGAATGCAATGTTGATTAGGAAATTCCATGTGACATATGGTATCTAGATTCAGGCTCTAGTAATCACATGACATGAAACTTAGAATTGTTTTCTAGTTTGGATAAGTCGGTCCAAACTAAAGTTACACTTGGAACCAATATCCAAGTCATTATCTTGGGTAAAGGCAGTATTAACATTTTGACTAAACAGGGGGAGAAAAACGTTATGCTTGATGTATATTACGTTTCTGTTCTAAGACATAATTTGATGAGCACAAGACAATTGTTACAGAAAGGGCATATAATCTACATGGACGATAATTATTGTGTGATTTTGGACAGATATCCAAGCAATCAACTTATTACAAAAATTAAGATGACAAGTAATAGAATGTTTCCATTGACATTAAAGCCAGCCATGAAGAGGAAAACAACAAACGTTGTCTATGAGGAAAAAGATGTGAACTCTGACACTGCATTTAAAGAAGAAAGTGAATAAGTAAGTGCACGCTATTCTAAAGAAGAAAAATTTAGTGCACATAGTTTCAAAAAACAAGAAGACAATGGCGCAGAGATATAAGAAGCATTCTAATCTAAAGTGTAGGATGATTCCTGGCTGTGGCATTTCATATTTGGACATTTAAACTTTGGAGTTCTGATGCTGCTACATACAAAGGATATAGTAAAAGGTTTTCCATTAATTTAAAAACCAGAAAGAATATGTGAACGCTACATCTTTGGAAAGCAGCATAGAGAGTCATTTCTAGCTGGAAAGTCATATAGAGCAAAAGATCCACTGGAAATTGTGCATTCAAATATATGCAGACCAATGCAAACACCATCGATAGGAGGAAGCACCTATTTTCTTACATTTATTGATGATTTCTCAAGAAAAACATGGATTTACTTTCTAAAACATAAATCTGATGCATTTGGTTGTTTTCAGTAGTTCAAATGACTTGTGGAGAATAAAAGTGATTTACATAAAGGTTCTAAGAACTGATAGAAGTGGTGAATATGTTTCAAGATATTTTTAGAACTGTTATAAAGTTCATGGCATTTACAAGCAATTCACTACTTGGTATACACCACAACATAATGGTGTCATGGAGAGAAAGAATCGAACCATCATGGAAATGGCATGCATTATGTTGGAAACCAAGAATTTGTCAAATGAGTATTGTGCTAAGGCAGTAGAAACAATAGTATACATCATGAACAGATGTATGACAAAGAGTGTGAAAAAAAAAGTTCTTCAAGAAGCCTTGACAAATATGAAGCATAATGCCGCACACACTTAAATATTTTTGGTTGTGTCACATACACACATGTTCCAAATGAGTTGATAAAGAAGTTAGATAACAAAGGACAAAATGTATATTTGTTCGGTACTCTGAAGATACAAAAGCATACAAATTGTATGATCCTTGATCTGGATTATTTTGAGAACGACATGAAGAAAAAAATATAACCGATATATAACAAGTAAATACACAGTAATAATGCAGAGAACACATAAATATAGTGAAAACCAACTTCTATTAATGAACAAGAGAGAAAGACACTATAGAACATAAAATGGCAAAATGGGGTAGCCTATCTCTGAAAAGAAAGAGATGTTGGCTATGCTTCATTCGCAACAAGATTTACATCACACTCCATTGCATGCTTAAAGGGCCTCTTTGATCTCAGTTATATATGAGAGAGTGAGAGGAGAACAATTACCATGATACATGTGGGATAAATTGGACTAAGTTTATAAAATTTCATAGGAATGTAAAACACTATGACTTCTCGGGCGATCACCCATCCCAGTACTACTATATCCTGAGTGCTCCTAACTACGGATTTCTAATGGGATCCAATGCATTAATTCTATGTTGTATTCATGCATATAAAACCACTAGAAAATCATTACATAATGTCTGTAATTAACAAATGAATATGACATTACATTCCATTCCCCATCAAAAGGGTGAATATCATGGTTTATCAAAACCACATGCTCAAAATGGTGATTCGGTGGAAAATGTGGATGGCCGCCAAGATCCATCTGGATCATTCCTCCCCCCTTAAGAAGAAATGATCCCCATTGCATCAAGTTACCATGGGAGATGGGGAGAATTCTGTTAACTATGAATCTTGGTGTGTTGTTTTCCTTGTTGAAGAAGTTGTCCTTATTATCTTATTGAAAACTATCATGAACCTGTTGTTGGAGGGGTTGGATATGTTCAACCAATCTAGTTGCATGATCTACCTAAGTGTCAGAGGAATCTGTCGGTGAAGATGCAACATGAAGAGTATGAAGGGTTTTGTTATAACCTTTCTAGACTAGGTAGTGTGGAGGCACCCTCATAGGTGAAACAAGAACATCTTGGGACTCTTATAAAATATTTTCGATCTGCTTCTGTTGGATAGAAAGGTCTTGGGATGAGGCTGCAATGGTTGTAGTGTCCTTCTGTTCACCTTCTAATCATATTTTGAAGAGGTTAAAGTTTGTAGTATGAGAGATTAATTTGTGGCATTGTTTTGGTGGAACAATATTCAGAACTACCTCTGGTATCCTATGTAGTTGACCCCCCAAAGTAAAAATGACGCTATGGGGTCGAGACTCATAAACATCATGACACCTCCACATATATGGCTAGCCTAATAGAACATCACAAACTTCCAGTGGGGAAAAATAACACAATACCTCATCATTGAAGGGATTGATGTCATAGGACGTGAGACACTACTTGCATGACATGAAGATATTGATCTTGGCAAATCCACCCAATGTTGTATGGTTGCGGGTGTGGTGTTGTTGGAAAATCCAGCTACTTGACAACTTGTGTTGAGATGATGTTTCTTTGACTTCCACTATCAATAATAAAATGCAGTGGGGTACCCTTCACCCACATCTGTGAATGGAAGAGTCACTCCCCTTCCTTAGGATCATCTTCTGGTTGGATTGTTGCAGTTGCAATAGTAGCAGTGGGTTCGGCACTGATGATATGTCTCCTTTTTTAATTTTCTAAATCAAGGTCCAATTCGGGGTTCGACTCCTTGTCTTTGAGATCGATGACGAATGACTATATTGAGTGGCATCCATCAATGTTGTGCCAAGGCATGTTGTGGAATTCACATCACTTTCCAATGTCTTTCTTAGACTTCATGTTACTCTTATTTTCCTGCATCTGGGACTGAATCTCTTGAGGTTGGCCTTCCTTTCTCTATCCTTCATTATGTGATTTAGATTTTCCTTTTCCATGCTTCTCCCACTTACTTTGCTTCTTGAATTTCTGCTCAATTTTGACTACATATCGGTAAACAAATCCCAGTAAGGAGATGTCCAAGAAATCCATATATGTTTGGATGTACCTGTGTAGACCACTACGGTACTTCAAAATCATGTGTTGCTTAGAGTCTTTGATACCCATATTTGAGCATAAGGTATGAAATATGTTGGTGTACTCCGACACCGTTTGGTCTCTTTTCTAACGTAGAGTTGTCCATCTCATGTATTGGTCATCATAGTTTCCAACATGGTAGATCTCCTCCTTTAGGGCATCTACAAATATCGTCCAAGTGGATTCTCTCCCAAATAGTGCAGATTCATCTTCAGTGTACCTCTCCTAGTAACTTTACCACCAAGATCTGACATGGGGAAGGGATTTAAGGAGCATAGAGGTGATCTTTACACAGTCGAATTTTTTTTGGATAGAATAATAACCTTCTAGCAGATTCAACCATTTTTCTAGAGCATCTGTATTTATCTGGCCTTCAAATAAGGGGATATAAAAATTGACTTGTACCATGAAGGCTTGCGAAATGGATTCTTATTGAATATGCCTCAGTTATGTCCATCGGTAGTCTTCGAAGGATCTGAGAAAAGTTTTCTATCATCTCATTCCTCTGTCACACGAGGGCTTCCTCAAGCAACATCTTGAATGAATCTCCTTCTTTGTCATCTCTCTTTTATTCTTCCATGGGAGGTCTCTTGGGTTGGCGACAATAGTTTCCCTCAAGTGAAAATAGCTCGAGACCCAACTGTCTATACCCTAACCTTGTCGAGGACCTGCTTTGACAAAATGACAAGGAGAAGCCTGCTCTGATACCACTTATCCGGATTATTTTGAGAACGACATGAAGACAAAAATATAATCGATATATATCAAGGAGATACACAGATATAATGCAGAGAACACATAAATATATAAAAAACTAACTTCTATTAATGAACAAGAGAGAAAAACATTGTAGAACACAAACTAGCAAAATGGGGTCCTTGACCTCAATTATATATGAGAGAGTGAGAGGAGAATAGTTTCCATGATACATGTGGGATAAATTGGACTAAGTTTATAAAATATTGTAGGCATGTAAAACACTAGGACTTCCCGAGCGGTCACCCATCCCAGTAGTACTCTAGCCTAAGCGTGGAGTTCTAATGGGATCCGATGCATTAACACTATGTTGTAGGCATGTACATAAGACCACTAGCAAATCATTACATGATGTTTGTAATTAACAAATGAAGATGGCATTACATTTCATTCCCCATCAAAAGGGTGAATATCATGGTTTATCAAAACCACATTCTCAAAATGGTGATTCAGTGGAAAAGGTGGATGGCCACCAAGATCCATCTGCATCAATCCCATTGCAAGAAAAGTTATAATTAGTTGTGATGTTCAATTTGTGGAAAATGAAGCATGGGATGGAAGCATAGAAAGGACAATTAAAATTATTGATGCTATCAGGCATGATTAAATAGAGGAAGAAGTGCATCAAACACCATTTATAAGTCAGTGTGCAGTTCCTTCTACTCCTAGAACTACGACACAACCTACTCTAGTGAGATCTGCAGGTGCACAATCCACAGCTAGAGCACAACAAACTCTAGCGAGCAGTCCGAGTAGTTCTACATCTCTAGATCCAACATTAGCAAGTATGTTACCAAGGAAGAGAAGAAGTGTGCACGACATATACAATGTTGACACATCAAATTCATTTTCAGTCTTTACTCTGTTTTCACAAATAGATGATCCATTAACTTTTGAAGAAGCTGTCAAAGATGATGTATGGGAACAAGCCATGGATGAAGAAATTAAATGAATAGAGAACTATAAAACATGGAAATTGATAGATGTACCTAAGGACAAGGATGTGATAAGTGTCAAGTGGATTTATAAAACCAAGAAAGATGTAGATGGAAATATGAAGAAGAACGAGAAAAGATTAGTTGCAAGGGGTTTTACACAACAACCTAGAATAGATTTCATTGAAACATTTGCGCCAGTTGCATGGATGGAGGCAGTCAAAACTCGGTTGGCCATTCTTGTGCAAAATGAATAGCATGTTTATCAAATGGATGTAAAGTCAACATTTTTGAATGGTCATTTAGAAGAAGAAATATATGTGGAACAACCACAAGGCTATGAGATTCCATGACAAGAAAACAAAGTATACGTATTGAAGGAGGAATTGTATGGATTAAAGCAAGATCCCGGAGCTTAGTACATTCACATAGATTCCTACCTCACTCATAATGGATTCCAAAGAAGTGATTGTGAGCCAACACTGTACATCAAAGAAAATCAACAAAGTAATATGTTAATTATTTTCTTATATGTAGATAATTTGATTTTAGAGGTGATTTTGGCATAGAAGAATTAATTCATTCATGAAGGATGAGTTTGAAGCATAGATGATTTTAGGGGCTAAATTTTACAAATGGGCTAATTTTCCATGGATTGTTTGAAAAAAAAGATTCACCAATTTCCATTTTTTCTAAAATAAATTCGCCCAAATTCCATAGAATAAAATTATTTAACCTTAAAAATCGCCAAGATTTTATAGAAACTATATAAAATCCTTAGAAATTTGAATATTTTTACAAAACTATCGCCACACTTTTAACATTTTGCGTATTAAGGACTAGTAAGATTAGCCAAGGTTTCTAGATTTTAATATATATTTCCATCCTTAAAATCATCCATGGTTTGAAATCACTGATTCGGGGCTTATGAGATATTTTCTAGGCATTGAAGTTCAACAATGAAAAGCTTGTATATTTATTTCACAATCCAAATATGCTCATGAAATCTTGAAAAGATTCAACATGATAGATTCCAAAGCAGCCTCAACACCTATCATAACATGATTGAAGTTAAGCAAGGAAGATGAAGGATCCAAAGTGGATCCCACTCTATTTAAAAGGATGGTAGGTAGTCTTATGTATCTGACAACAACAAGACTTGATATTATGTATGGAGTGAGCCTAGTTTCAAGGTTAACGGAAATTCCTAAAGAATCCCATTGAAAAGCAGGAAAAATAATTTTGAGAAATGTGAATGGAACAAAAGTCTTTGGCATTATGTATTCTACTTCAGAAGATTTCAAAGTTTTTGGATACACTGACAGTGATTGTGGAGGAAACATAGATGACAGGAAAAGTACCTCTGGGTACACATTTCATTTTGGAACATGTATAGTGTTGTGGGCATCAAGGAATCATCCCATTGTGACTCTTTCTTCAGTTGAAGCTAAGTACATCGCCGCTACAAGTGCAACTTGTCAAGCAATTTGGATGAAAATAATGTTAAGAGATTTGTTGCAGGAACAACAAGAACCAACTACAATGTTTTTTGACAACAATTATGCCATCAGATTGTCCAATAATCATGTGTTTCACAAGAAAACCAAGCACATTGATACAAGGTATGATTTTATCGAAGAATTGGTGAACAACAAAGAAATTTGCTTAGAATTTTGCAGGACTAAAGAACAAATTGCAGATATATTTACAAAATCTTTGGCAAGGGATGCACTTCAGAAACTGCGCAGTTGTTTAGGAGTCGGCCCAGTCGCAGATATTTGACAGTTCACGTCAAATTAAATTTTTGATGTAAATTTTGTGTTTTGTAATCCCACCTACTTATAATTAAGGGGGGTGTTGTAAATATTAATCAAAAGTCGTGAGCTTTACGCTTACGCCAACTCTGTTTGCCACGACAAAAAAAGATGTTACTCAATCAGACACGACAAGTAGGAGTCTTAGTGGGAGAGTTATTAATGAGCGAATCTTTTATCTTTCTCAAGCTCTGTTATGCAAATAGAGTCAATCGTATATACTGTCATCTTAAATTTTTGAGTCGGTTTCCTTCTACAGGAAGTCTAAGTCTTATTCTTTATATTCCTGAGTTTGTAAAGAGTTGATATATAGAGTGAGTTGATAGATAGAAGCAACAACAACTATGAGGAGAGTCGAAGAAGTCTGAGAGCACAAGCTCTGTGTTTTCTGAAGGTCTATAGAATTTGTTGGAGCGGAAGCTCGACATAGTTTTGTATTTTGTAATAGCACACAACATCCAAGTTGGTAATATATTAAATATTTGTGTGTTGACATATTTATGAGTATTTCCGAGTTCTGTTGTGTTCAAACACTTCGAAAATATCTTCTCTTTGTTTTTGCACAAGCTTAAGTAAGTTTATGAGTTCTTGAATCTGCACTGAAAGTATTTATGTGAGCTTATGTTCTAAGAATAACACATTGTTGATTTATGACAAGAAATTGTTTTATCAAGTTTTATCGTCACAAAGCGCAATCTACAACGCAGTATTGAAACTGCGCGGTAAGTCCCAAGAGCTCAACGATGAAGAATTTAACTGCGTGGTCTTTGCAACTGTGTTGTGCAATGTTAGTCAACTCAACGGAAAAGATCAATGCCTTTAGATATTTCCGAGGACTCAAATTTATTTTTAGTCGAGTAAGAGACCATTCACGATTTGTCCT